>JBDODA010000034.1:43961-233512 GCA_039880815.1 Aspergillus intermedius | reverse complement strand
CCCCCCCCCCCCCCCCCCCAAAATATATTCGGCCATGAAAAGCCCCGTTGAAATCTCCGCGCGTCCCGTCGGCGACGCTTCCACAATCCCCGAACCGGCCCCGGCCCGATTGAGTCGTCCCGGATCGGCTTCGGGTCAATCCTCGCAATCCTCCTCCACCCAAGTCGCGACGCCGCCTCTTGTCCCGAATAACCCTATCGAATTGGCTGATGGCCCCGCAACGGCCACCGAATATCCCGATGTGGGCAAGCTTGCCTCATGGAGAGGCGCGATTATCATGCTGGTGACTGGTGGCTCGCAGTTCTTGGACAATGTGTTTATGACGAGTGCCAATATCGCGCTACCGTCGATCCAGAAGGAGTTCAATGTCAACAGTGGGAATCTGCAGTGGATGATCTCCGCTTATACCCTGACGTTTGGTGGGTTCTTGTTGTTGTCGGGGGTTTTGTCGGATCGGTAGGCCCACTCGCCCTACTGTGCTATAGTGGATTTTTACTGATGGGTCTCAGGTATGGCCGGAAAAACCTGCTCTGCATTGGATTGGTGTGGCTTTCTGCCTGGTCCATTGCTATTGGTTTCGGAAATTCGTTCATTGAAGTCGCTGTGTTCCGTGGCCTTCAAGGCATGGGCGCTGCTATGACTGTCCCGTCTGCTATTGGAATCATTAGTTCTTACTTTGTTGGTCCTGATCGTACCCGAGCATTGTCTATCTACGGCGCATCCGGTGCAGTAGGTTTCTGCGCAGGCCTGATCTTTGGTGGTTTCCTCTCCTCGTCTCTTGGCTGGAAGTATATTTTCCGTCTCGTGGTCATCGTCACCGCGCTTCTGGCCGTGACTGGGTGGTTTGTGCTCCCCAAGGACCGTTTGGAGGGCACCACGCGGGCTAGGTTGGATTATGCGGGTGCGGCGCTGTCGACCGCCGGACTGATCTTGTTGTCATTCGTGCTTTCTAGTGGTGGTGTGTATGGCTGGAGCAAGCCATTCATCATCGCGTTGTTGATCGTCTCGTGCGCTATCCTGGTAGTCTTTACCCTGTTGGAGAAGTATGTGAAGAATCCGATCATGCCGCTCTCTCTGTGGAAGATTCGCAACTTCGCTGGGTTGTGGATTGCTGGTTTCAGTAAGCCCTCCCATTTCCTATCCTATGGCTTATGGTTGGACCACGCTAACTATAACAGCTGTCTATGGAAGTTACCAAACCGTTATCTACTATCTCGTCCTCATGGCACAAGAGGTCGACGAGCTGTCTGCTGGCGAGACAGCGATTCGTTTTTTGCCTATGGGAGCCGGTGGCTTCATTGTATCTTTGATCTGTGGACGGGCTATCGAAGTGGTCAATGGCAAATTCTTGTTGCTTATGGGGATGGCTCTGTCGGTGCTCGCACCCGTTCCAAGCTGCCTGACTGCTCAGGATCTGAACTTGTATGTTCCCACTCTTGCTTTTACTGATATAAAATGTACTGACAACTATAGCTGGACAAACGTCCTCCCCACATCTCTAATTAGTGTCACTGGTGTGTCTATTGCGTACATCACAGCCAGCACTACCATGTTGGCCAGTGTGCCGGTTAATGTCAAGAGCCTTTGCGGCGGAATGGTACGTCCATTTCTCAATTTCTACTACGTACTACTAAACATATACTAACAAGCTATAGATTAACACTGCATTCCAAATCGGCAGTGGCGTCGCCCTCGCCGTCTCCTCGGCCGTGACTCAGTCCGTCGACGTCAACAAGGGCCACCCCCTGGCACAGCAGTATCAAACTGGACTTTGGTGTTCTGCTGGTCTGGCTGGTGTTGGTCTCTTGTTCTCGATTGTCGGTATCAGACGCAAGGGGTTGAACCTTTCGGAGTCGAACAAGGAGGACCCCGTTGCGTTGCCACACTGATTTGGTTATTTTGTTTATGATACGACTTGGATATTTGCGGTCTTTATGGATTGATCTTCTCTGTACACATTTGGCCGCATATTTGGGACTGTTATGATAGATTACAAAAATTGACGGCGTTCCTCCTAAAACGGCAATCACACTCACATGACTCATCCTCCCAAAACGGTCTAGCCCCTCGGCAAAACCACCCTAGTAAATTAGCGTGCACGGACCCCTTCCGCCAGCATATAAATACCTGGCTCCCCCGCTGCTCTTTAACCTTTTTTTCTTTTCTTCTCCAGCTCTCTTTGCCTTTTGGCTTAGATCAAGTGTAGTATCTGTTCTTTTCAGTTTAATCTCTGAAAGTGTTCTAAGGAACACAACATTGATTAATCTTATTTTTGGTCTCCGTGGCTGGACCTCTGTGCTTGCGCATGTCTGGCCGCACAGTGTCATCGGGCTTACACTATCCCCGATAGACGCGAACACCCTTTTCATCAATACGGTCGGCTTGTCTGACTGGTTGGAGAAGAGGTTTTTGCATTCTAGTAGTTAGGATAAAATACTTGGTCTTTCATGCTCTACTGCTTTGCACGTGCTCGTGAATGAAGTCTGATGATAAGGATCAGTCGGATAAATTGTTGGCCCGAGTAGCGAGGCCAGGAGATTCTTATAGTCGACGTGCGCGCACATATTGTAGATTAAGCACTCAATCAACTACATATACGCACCTACGTTCGGTAGATAATACATCTCTACCTTCGCCTAGTTCTCTCCATATAGACCTTGTTTAGTCCGGAATCATCGACTCCCGATTTCCCTTTTGAGCTACGATCCGAGAGACCCCGCTTCACGTTTCATGGATCCTGCTAAAATCCCTTTTTCGGGCAGAATCATAGTATCGCCAGTTCTGCAGCTCCGTATGGAGTATAGCTTAATTTCGGATTGTTTGCAGTTACTACACAGCTTGACAGTGCAAGCAAGCTTATAATTCTTTGTTTGAGAAAAGAGAGTGAGACTCGACAAAGAACACAAGGAGTCAGGACCCTTGGACCAACCAGGCACATCCAGATGACCATGGTACGAGCTTGCAGTTCCCAGCAAGATCTTCGTGGGATCCTTATGCCCGGGTAGCCGGTGATTACGCAGTAATGCATTGCTTCAGGATGCTCGCTTCGGCTTGGGGTTTGGCTAGAATACGGCTTTACTTCACGCTCTACAGAGTAGATAGTCTATATGCGACCATGCTATGTTTCAGTTGCAAAAAAATATCTCTTTCATATTGACTTCTGTCGATTTGTTTCCGCTTTACTCCTTGCCCCGGTTCTAGCCCCTAGGACCTGAATGAAAGCTGCACGTGGACTTCCGATTGACTGAACTCTTCTGAAAAACCTAGCATCAAGCTCCGGGCCACAGTGATCTCTTATCCCAGACTTTCCATGGTTGGATTCTACGTGCCCAGGATTCATTCTCGGGATCCTCTCGGTCTTGGACCGGAATACGCAGGGTGTACAGGAACTCATCGAGCCTAATGTTTATTCCCAGGCTAAGATAGCATGGCTTGAGCACGTCTTCGGAGAATACAGGTACTTGATTGATAAGATCCCATTTCGGTATGAGGCATCTACAGCTGTCCAACAGGAACACTAGAATTCAGTCTCACGGACTATTTTCACATAAATATTATTTTCCGCGAGCACTCTGACATGCAGTTTATTGATTCCTTATAATTCTTGACATCTGACATACCGTAGCCACGCTTTCCAGCATTTCCAATACGTTCAGATAGCTATATCGTACAGCAAATTGACGTACATAAGCTCAGCTACCTTCGATGACGTCCAGGTGCATATCAAGCCTCGTAGCGAGCCTCGTATCGAGTCTTGTTCTAAGGCTGACCAAAAACCGGGCACGTGCAGGGTATTTCCGCTACTGTGACGGCCAAGAAAACCAATAGTCCAATACGAGTTATTCTCAAGGTCAGATCAGCAGATGATGATAGTCAATTCTGAGAATAGCCTACTCTTGACTATAGGCAGATCATTCCATTAGCCGAGGTAATAGACTTACTCCTCTTGGCTGTTTCGCTTGAGAATAGCTTACTTAAGCATTTTGGCGCTGACGCAGACTCTGAGTATGGGATTTCCCCGGACCTTCCTGAAGGAGCAGTGCTTGGCAGACTCCACCCCCGCATTTAGCGCTATAACCAACAAGCTCATGCCAAGAGTCCCGCAGGCTCCACTTGTAGTTGCGAACCCTGGTCTTGGGGTTGCCGTTTGGGGTTCCTTGCTCGGATGTTGACTGCCGCACGAGACGAGGCATATCCTCGGCTATGTATATTCCAAGGGCCCCTCGTCTTGTTTCTTGATAACAGATTTTTCTTTTGTGTGTGTGTGTTTCAAAAGCCTCCAATCTCTTAAACGGGGTTCATCATGTTGCAAGAACTCCGTAAGATCAACTCTTACAACGCCTGGGTCGTGGTCTTTGTGGCCGTCGGCACCATCGCAAGTGCTTATGGACTGGCCATCATCGGTTCGACCGTCGGAGAACCAGGATTCTACAATTACTTCGGTCTCGCCGCCGAAGGAGAGCCGGGATATGACCATACCACCAACATGGTCGGCGCATTGAACGGCGTCAACTCAGCCGGTAATATCGCAGGAGCAATTGTACAATCCTGGACAGCAGGCCTCTTCGGACGTAAACGAACTATCCAGCTCGGATCAGTGGTCTTGATTATTGGCGGTGCGCTATGCGCAGGATCTGTGCATATGGCTATGTTCCTGGTTGGCCGTTTCATCGCCGGTATGGGCTCCGGCATACTTACCTGCATCGTTCCCATCTATCAAGCGGAAATTTCGACCGCAGAAACCCGCGGTGCAATGGTTGCCATGACAGGTGTTATGTATTCGATGGGATACAGTCTTGCCGGCTGGCTGGGCTACGCCTGTTACCACATGCCCTCCAACAGCCCTGCCGTCTCATTCTCCTGGCGCTTCCCGCTAGCCGTGCAGGTCCTATTTCCTCTTGTCGTTCTGGCAGGTAGCCCCTGGATTCCCTACTCACCCCGCTGGCTCCTCCAGCAAAACCGCCGCAAAGAAGCCCTATCTATCCTAGAGCGCCTGCACGAAACCCCCGACGACCCGCAGCACATCAAAGCGCACCGCGAATTCGACATGATCGACGAGCAGTACGCCCTAGATCAAGCCCTCAGTCTGAAACGCCGCTTCGAGCTCTTTCGCACGGCTCCCAACCGCCGTCGCTGCCTCGTCGCTTCCCTGCTCATGTGGGGCGACCAGTTCTTAGGTGTTTATGTCATGACAAACTACGGTGTTATCATCTACGGCAACCTTGGTCTGACGGGATCCATCCCATTGCTTCTGAACGCATGTTGGAATAGTTTCACCATGATCGGAAACAGTTGGACAGCGTTCTCGGTCGACCGCTTTGGTCGTCGAGCATACCTCCTCATCGGTTCCGTTGGCTGCATCGTCTCGCTCGTCTTCCTCTGCGCCTTGTCCGCAGAATACCTAGACACAAGCAACATACCCGGTCTCCGCGCAGCGGTATTCTTCATGTTCTTCTACATCTTCTGGTGGTCATTCTTCATGGACGCCACGCAATATGTCTACGTCGCCGAAATCTTCCCCAACCACCTCCGTCCGCAGGGCGTAGCCCTCGGTCTCACTGTCTTCTACCTCGCCTCCGAAGTGACCCTCGTCGGTGCACCTGTAGCCCTGAACAAAATCGGGTGGAAATTCTATCTTGTCCTAATCATCCCTTCCGCTTGTTATCTGGTGGCTATGTACTTCCTGTTCCCCGAGACCAAGGGCCGGACCCTTGAGGAGATCGGGGCGTTGTTTGGGGATGAAAACGTTGCGAATGTTACGGAAGGGCAGGCGAGAGTGGAAGAGGGTCAGTCGAGTGATGAGAAGCCCGGTGCTTCGCCTGAGAAGGGGCACACAGAGTCATGATGGAATGTTTTGATGAAATATTGATGTATATAGGATATATGCTATTTTTAATATATCCAACTTTGATTCTGTTCTATAATAAAAGGTGCATTATGATGTTGACACCTTCGTACAGCATACTCTGAGGAGAAATGGAATGCAGACGGGAACTAGGCTCTGATCTAATAAGCAAGATTAGAGACTGTAAGACATATGGAATGCCTGCCGCAGGCTCAGTCCTTTTCATTAGTCAACACTCACAAAGGAAGCATAGTCATGGGTCAGTTAAAGGTAATACTAAATATCCGGAGAACGGGCGTGTAGCTCAACGGAGAGCGTCTGCGTCTAGTGGCCCACGAGGCCCGGGTTCGACTCCCGGCGCGTTCGTTTCTTGCTGTTTCTTTTTTGTCTGCAGTGTACTGAGTTGTTGCCTGTCTAGGGTATGTAGTAGCCTATTTCGATAAGGGAGGGGGGAATTTACAGACACCTCAGGCAGTGACATCTACGTTTGGTTTGCTAAGACAATAGCGTATAGGGGATTCCGTATTGAGTGTAGGTTCATAGGGATATAATTGGCATTTAGATCTACAAATAAAGCGAGTGCATTGATGATTGCTTAAAGCGTCCTACGGTCTTATTATGGTGCCCTGACTGGCACTTCCCGATTAGTCGATTATAGCAACTTCCGCCATGTAGACACTAACATTGCCCCTGTCTAGGCTAATATACAATTCAATTCTTTTCTCAGTCAAAATTGTGATGCATCGCATACATTGAAGGAAACGCTCCTTCTGGCGCAACCATCGATCCTATGATCGAAACAGGTCTTCACAGTATCACCATACTGTCCAGGGTGCGACTCACACTCAGTACACACGTTGATAGTGTGTGACGCGCCTTCAACAAACGAAATTGACATATCCTTACTACCCGAGTTGAGATAAATATTCTCTGCGTTGAGATACTCCCAGTGACCCGTCATACTCATAGCAAGGATCAGGATACTGAGACCTGCCGCAGAGGAAATTAGAGCGGTCTGGCTAGACTTCCACTCGATACCCTTGAGTCCGTCGGGGAGGCACTCAAAGTTTTCGTTAACACGGATGGCCAGCGTTTCCTGGAAGCGGTTAATGGAGGTTTTGACGGCGTCGTCGTATAACTTTGATACGAAGGAGCCAATGGCTGTAGGTACACGGATAGAATGCACGACTTGGGTGCTGTTGGTCCCGCCCTTGTGCAGAAGGGCCAGGAATGTGTGGTGAGTGCGATGAAGCGAGTGTCCTCTGCAAAGAACTTGTTGTTCATACCCACGTAGTTGGTGTCGGGGATAGTGAGCGGCTCGTCGTCAGCGTAGAGGCCGTTTCCAGCTGCAATGGACTTGCCGCGATTCAGCGCGTGGTTGATGATACGGTTCCAGCGGGCGACCACGCCGGTCTGGTAGGTCTTTCTGAAGGAGGTGGAGTAGTTGGCGCCATTCGACATGTAGCCATTGGCTGAATTGTACAGGTTCAGCGAGGCGTTAACCTTCAGAACGCTGTTCTCATCCGTGATAGCCGGGTTGGCATTGAGGAAGGTCATCGTCGACAGACCGTAGTTGGCGTCGACGGAGATAAAACCGTCTGCAGCGGGGAGGTTGACCAGGTCGTCCGAGCAGGGGCAGAGCTTCTCAGGTCCATTGCAGGCCGAGATGCCATTCTCTGCAATGTTTTGGTAAGCCCACAGCATGGCACCGCCACCAATGTGGCCGAGAGCAACTACTTTGTCGATGTAGGTCTGATTGCACAGGTAGGAGATGCCGCTGTCGGCGTTCTGCAACATGTCTTCGGAGGCCAGGTCCGTCATCTTTCCAGGCTTGCTGGCGTTTTTGTTAGCACAGAAGACCGTGTGGCCGCGCTTGTACAACTCCGTGCAGGCGACAAAGTTGAGATAGTCTTGCTCAGCGTGCATGACGAAGACGGCAATGTTCGCCCTTGGACCTGGGTTGGAGGGACGGTACACCTCTAATAACGCTATTGCCCAGGTCGAGTAGTCTTGCAGGTAGGGTCTCCTTAGCGGCAAATGCTGAGCCCAGCAAGGCCAGGCCAGTCAACAGACTTTTGAAGACCATCTTGACTGAAAGAACGAATGAAGAGATGAAGTGTGAAGATCTGTTTGTACTTGGCTTCCTTCCGGGACTGTGGGCTTTATGTTTCAATCGGTTGACCTTATATCCGAGCTGAATAATTCAAAGCAGAAGCCATTTCCTAATGCTGCGACGGTCTGTAACTACATCCCGGTCCGACTCCGGGTATCACAGCCACTGGCATTGAGTAGTCCATTCGGGCCCTGACAGTAGTGGCCGCGTAACCTGATCATCGCAATTTTGAAGTAACGTTGAATTAGCGTGAAGAAACCGGTATAATCACTCGGTCATAAGATCAAGGTATGTCGTCAACTTCATGCTCTGCCCAGAACGGCAATTACCCCCGAACCCTAATGCTTGTTCTACATCCGATGTTTATCCGGCCTGATCGAGATTGATTCAGACGTTCCGAAAACTGGGAAAAATTCAAAGATCATCCAGGGTGCTCGGAGATAGTCTTCACGATTCTTATCAATCAGAATGACTTGGTGAAATCGAGTCTGCGGCACCTTCAGAGATTCTTGTCAGTGGCTTTAGTAGCGGTGAGTATTGTTGTCTTCGGGTCTAACGTAGAACTTGTATCCTGAGTAAAAATTGGCAGAGAACAGCATCTTATAAATTGAAGCAGTGCATATCTATCAACTCTAACGCCCATGATCATCCCCCGTTAAATTATGTATGTGCATCTATTGATACTCCCACTCCTGTTGCAGCTTCACATCCAGCGTACTATATCCCTCCACCACCTTCAACCCTCGCAATCTCTCCTGCTCAATTCTCTCCCATGTCCACTCGTCCGCAGACCATGACTCCGAATTGGCCTTCTTCTGCTCCTCGAGTGTTTCCCGTCCTTGATCCGCATCGATCTTCAGCACCTCCCGCACGAGCGAGTCATCCACACCCGCAGTGGCCTTAAGTCCTTCTCCTTCCGCGGGCGTACCCATTCCAGAGACATTTTTCGATTCCACAAGCACAGGCGCCTCACCAGCACTTTCCGGCCGAGGCGGCAAGAACCCACTAGTCCGAAGCACCCGCTCCGGGGGAACCGTCAAGCGGCCCTTTTTGACAACATACTTGGTGAGAGCAGTAGCTAGCAGAGTCTTCTTCCCATCACCACCCTTCTTAGCAGGACGGATATAGAAACTCAAGACATACAACCACTTCTCATCCCAAGCGACGGCTTTCGATTGAATGTCCACGAGCTCGAACGGTTTAATCTCCCGCTTGAAGCTACAGTACACGGACCCCACGGCGATGTACATCCAGGGTAGTTTCTTCGGCACAGGCTTGCCTTCTTTGCTGCATTTCTCGATGGTCTCTTGATCCAGTTCTTTGCTAAGGATTCCGACACCGGGGGACAAGATACGCGTGGCGAGCGCGGTTCGCGCAATATCCAGATCGGAGAAGTAGGTGCTATTTGATTTGTGGAGGTTGTAGTCTGACTCCAGGAGAGGCGTACGGGTGCTCAGCCCGAACGACGCGAAAACGGGATGTACCGGCTTGCCATTGACGGTGGTAGATTTGCCATTGGGGTAGAATGGAGCGTCTGGTTTCCACCGGATATTCCTTAGGAATACATGGAGAAGACGGATCTATGAGAGTTAGCTTGTGATCCATCAACCGGGTAAATACTCTACTCACGTGCCAAACGAAAGGAAGATTCTTGAGATTGATTAATGCCAGGAGCAACGCTAGGGTCTTCCACGATGCTAGCGGGGCTATGGATGACAGTGCTTGGCGTATGTTGTCAACAGGTAAGGAGATCGGGATGCTCATGTTGGACATGTACTACGATCTTGGGGGAAGAGTACGGAAATATCGGTTTCAATGAGAGATAATAAAGAACTGAGCTTCTATCATCTGCAATTGAAATTAAAAAAATATATATTAAAGATATATCAGACAAGATTTAACAAAATAAATGAATGGCAGCTGACAATCGGTCAGCCTCATGATCCTCAACAGGTAAGCTGAAAGTCGTGATTTTGTTGGGACGATAAGCCGAGGTTCCTAGAATCACGTGTGTTGATTATGTATTCTTGCATAACTAGACATAAATATGCATAACTATGGATAGTGGTCACGAAATCTCGAAACAGGTAGGAATGAAACATAGTAGTATATTGAATGTTAGAACCATCATCTTATATAATAGACATAGACAAAACATCTTGCGCAATACTCATAACAGCGCATAATACCCGGCATGGTTGTCCCCATAGTTCAAGTAACTTTGGGTCGCTGAGCATAGAATTTGACCAGCAAAAGCCTCCTAGTAGTTTTGGGGAAACCTAACTGTAACTCTCACACGATCACATTCATCTCAGCATCCCTGAAAATGTTCCTGAACTTCGCATCTGTCCTGGTCCACACTGCTATCCAATGCATCATACATGTCGTCGCCATTCGGGTCTGTTGAGAGATTCACTTTGACCACCAAGATTCCAGTCGCAGTCAGGGCATCACGGCATCGTCTCACATACTCAATCAATTTGCCAGTCTTTCAAATGCTCCACACAGAACTGGGTCCAGATCAAATCATACTTCTCCGGATGCCAGTCTTCTAGACCGACTGTATAGATAGTATCGATCACTCCGGATTTCTTTAAGATGCTGTCATGGAGTGCCCTGGTAAACTTTTCCATGGGCTCGACCGCATCTACAGTTTTACAGACTTGGCGCAGAAAGCCTTCTGTCACACAACCAACTCCTGCACCGCAGTCGACTCCTGTTGATAGCTTCCCTTTGGTCGTGCATGTGGACACAAGTCATCTAGCCCCGGCTAAGAATGACTTAGATCCTCGCAGGTCAATTCTTGAGTACCATGAATAACCCCCCAAGACCGCCAGCATACCGTTCGCTGTGGCGGGAACACTGTTCCAATACTCAATGGAAGCAGCATGGTCTATGCAATTATCTGCCGCAGATGAGGCAGCATTATCGCGAGTCTGATCCTCGCTAGTTGCCTTGGACATGGTGTGGAAGAGGGAGAGAAAACGATGTTTGTAGGGTACGATATCTCCTCAGAATTCTACATTGGGACTGTGTGCGGTGGAGCCAACATGAACATGACATAATCCATACCTGGTGTTGAAACTAACCTATACAAAAGTATAACTATCATTGCACCGTGATGGTTCCCATTTAGAGGGTTGTTTTGCTGTCAAAACAGGTCCAGCAGGTACAGAGTAGACGTTGTCACATTATGTGATAATGCGGGCAACGCTAGACTTAGGAAAATAATTACAAGACTAACTTGCTATTCGGTATAACAATGCGGCAAAACGCAGGCCTCAATTTGCCCTTTTTTGCCCCTGCGATTGACCAAAAATAAAACTAAGGCAACTTTGGATATCCTGGATGATCGAGGGAACACCGCGCTCATATTCGCAATTGAAACTTGAAAGTATGCGACGTCGAAATTGCTTCTGGATAAAGGAGCCTTCATGAGAATGAAGACCCATGGCGGCTATACTGCACTTCGTCGAGATTATCATGGGTAATTGGATCATCACTGAGTTTCTGGCGGGGCTTGGGGCAGATATCGATGCTGGTACCCTAGACAATCGAGAACCTAATGTATTAGCAGCTAGAGAACCTGCAGGGATCTGCATTGACGTAGAAGAGGCACCAATCAGAGGTCGCTACTATATTCTCGACTGCCCATTCTGTACTTATCAAGTGACGACTTGTGTTAGTCTAGAAGGTCCACTGAGGCTTACGTGCTGAGAAACGGCAATTGTAAGAAAATGCATGCATTGAAATCAATCTAACAGGTTCCTCCACTCTATCATGTAGTATCAACAATATACCAGTAACCGTAAACAGACAAGTGCATATACATAGGAGACACTGACCTTTCATATCATCCCACCACCTCCACGGACCATCTCCCAATCATCAGTCATTCCATACTTAGTTGTTAGATTAGTTGGCTTTGAAATTGTTCAGAATCGTCCCGAGTCTCTATGGTTTCTGATCACTAAATCCCAATAACTTAGCGCCAATGTAAAGCAGGCCTGGTATACGGCAAAATCCGTCCACTATGCAGATCCTCGCGGACCTGCGCATGCGCATAAGGAATAACCTCATAGTAACCGTTAACACAGCTGGGGGTCTTGACGATAAGGCATACCTCGAGGAAGTCATCTTCCCTGTCGCGGCTGCTGCCGGGAATTATTCTCACGCGGTGGGAGTCGATGTCGCGGAGCATTGCATAGAGGATTTCGCGTTCGTCGGTGAGGTTGGAGTTGAAGTAGGGGAACCAGATGCGCCAGTGCTTGGGCATTTTAATGGTTTTGATTGGGTTGTTAGAAATTGTGGAAGTTGAAGTGACTGAAGGAAGTAAAAGTTAGTAGCGGTTGCTTGCTGAGAGTCAGCTAGAAGGGGAGAGTTTGATTGTAGGGTAAGGGTGGCTTGTTAGAGAAAGGATTGATGAATGATGACGATGATGGAGAGATTCTGGTAGAATTCCCGGTCATATTTATGTCCAAATTCGAGGTATTGAGAAGTACACAAGTTGCACTTGCCATAGGTTGTCAGTATGGAGATGAAAGAAAACTATTGTCCATAACATAGCCCCGTTGGTAGTATCCATGTTTCGTTCTTCGACGGTTTTGTGGAGAAAGCCCTTCTACAAAACTATTGGAAATTGCCATGTTTCGGTCTTTGTGCTCCAAGAGCTTGCTTCAAAATAGAATTCTTCATATATCCATTCACCTAATAATGAGGCACTGAATGGCAATGGTTTCAGGAGTCGCAGACACTATAGAACATTCCTGGATATATCCTTTGGGGGTGAGGGGAGGAACAGTCCAGTTTCATATCAACAAGTCTTTGTGTACCGGCGCAACGGACACCAAGCGCTTGAGTTCAATGACCTCTATAACTCTCCAACCACCTCCCAAAGAAAAGTAGAGGATTGCTCCATTTCATCTTTAAATAACCATTAGCAAGAAATTTCAGCATTAAGAATACGGCGAATCGCTCTGTACTCACCAAATCTGGGAAATCCCGTTAACTCACTAGTCCAAGGAATACTACATCAGAAAAGGTCCATTGCAAACACCACACCAACCTTACCCCATGAAATGCGCCTCGAACCTCTCCAGCCCATCGCCCGGCACATCAAACCAACCAGCCTTCTCACCCAGAAATATATGACAATCCGGCCTCGGAATCCCCTCCTTATCACTCCCCAGATCAATAGTCCCGGCCGGAATCCCAATCAACTCCGGTATACTCTTGTAAGCCATACTGAGACTCGACCCGCACTTCGGACAGTAAGAGCGCGTCGCGATGTCACTGGAGGAGCGTGTTGTCGGCAGGGAAGTGAGCCAGCTTACTTGGGAGACTTGGAAATGCGCCCAGGTTTGGTAGGGGGCGCCGGCTTGTTTGCGACATGTGGTGCAGTGGCAGTTGACAAGTTTGGTTGGCGGGTGCGTGGTGCTGTAGCGGATGTAGTTGCAGGAGCAGCTTCCAGTCGTCATTGTAAATATAAACGATGCAGGAGGATGTTTATTTTGAGTATATTTGAACATGGATAAAATGACAAAATTATCAGAAATTCTTTATTTATCAACCCGCAGAGCATACCATAGCATATCAGATTGTCGTCATTTCATATCCAACGAACCCACGCCTAATCGCATCCTCCACTTGTTCCTTACTCGCCTTTCTATGGCCCCTATCCTCATTCGTCTCCGGGTCCCGCATCGCCCCAAAACCGCTCAAACTCATCCATCTCAAAAAACAACGATTCCCCATCTACAAACCCCGCGGGAATCACAGCCGCCGGGTGTCCCGAGAAGTGCGCGCAGCAATCACCCTCAAACTCCTGATAACGCTCCGTTAGATTGCCTGATTCTTCAGCCTGCTGGAGCATGTGGTCGGTTTGTTTGTAGAAGGCTCGCTAGGGTGAGGTAGTCGAGACGGGTCTTGAGGGGGGCGTGTTCCTCTGTGCAGCGGGAGCCGCAGCGCATGTAGAAGGTTGCGAGGTTGTTGAGGTCAGCTGTGCCGGTGAAGCTGGGGTGGGAGACAAGGGGTTGGCCGTTGGGGGAGAGGAGGGTGGTAAGATTGGGGGTTAGGTCGAGGAGGGCTGGGATGACTTGGAGGAGGGGGAGGGCGTTGATCTCGTCAACGCGGGCTTGGAGGTTGATTTCTTGGTCCATTTTGCTTGGTAACTTGATTATGGTGATGGATGGAGATGAAGTGGGGGATGGAAAAGGGGAGTAAGCAGAGAAGGTTGGTGCCTTTAAAGTGAATCCAACAACAAACAACACTGTGATTGGTAGAATAGTTGTTACGCATCAAAACCAGAGGCTTATTATGCTGACAGTCTTATCAATCAGTTAATAAAGTAGTCTACTGTACGTCAACATACAGATCTTGAGCTCTATAGTATTCATAAAGCAAGTAAGACCTCAGTCGGACTGGTTCATCAATCATTACATACAGTAAGGCAACTATTTCTTCTTCTTAGTCTTATCCACCACCTCAATCCATTGCGTCTTCAAGCCCCGTCTAACCAATGCAGTCTCCAAAGCCCGCCTCTGATCACCTTGCACAAAGACCTCCATTACTCCCTTGGGGGCTCCGGTGGCCTGCGTGACACTGGTGCTGCTCGCGCACTTCTTCTGCAATTCCTCGGCCAGCAAATTGGGAATGATACCAAAGATCTCTAGGCCATGTACTTTGGTGGCGGTCTTCGAGCCCGTTCGACGCTCAAGTGTAACATGCACCTTGGGCGCCGCACCAGCCTTGGGCTTGACATCAGAGAGCGTCTGACCGGGCTTGAGGATCACGTAGTGTGGTGCCAGGAAAGAATGGTCCTCCACCAGTCGTTTCAAGAGACCGTCACGAGTCGTCATGCCACGGGCAAGTGTACTTTTGTCTTCCTTTGACGAAGATGTGAAGATGGTGTTGGTGAGGTAAGGGTTGAGAGAAATGATGCGGCGATTTTCTTTGGAAATGATAGGTGGATCCTGAGATTGAAGGTACTGATCCAAGTGGCTGGAAACGTCGGAGTATTTGTAATAGTTGCTGGGGTTGGTGGCAGACAGAGCTGGGAATATTGTCGGCGCCAACTTTTGCGTCGGCCGGTAGAGAGTCTGGACGGTTAATGTTTGCCCGACGGACGGATCATCTCCCGTAGGTGCGGGCTTCTTATTCGCAGGGGCAGCCTGTTTCTCTGCCTTCTCTAAGGCGTTCTTGGACGGGAGCTTGTATGGAACAAACTGTTGGACTAGGCGATCGTTGAAATCCACGTCGAGGATGACAGTTTCCCCTCCGCTGCGATCCTTTGCCAGTACCAGCTGAAGTTTGTGCAAGTGTTTAATGTACTTCTTGACGTTCTTCCACGTTGTCTTCTTGATATTATACCATTGAGCTTGCTGAGGGGTATGAATCGGCAAGAACGGGGTGACAAAGGTGATCAATTGTGATGGCTGCATAGGAAGCAATATGTTGTGGTTTTTCACTGTTGGGTTGTCTTGCTTGAGTTTGTAGAGAGCATAGATGAAAGCATTCACAAAGGCATCATCGATTTCTGTTCATGGTTAGCATCCCCTTGGGAACGACGATAAGAAAAGACATACCCTTTGCTTTTGGTTCGTTTTCTTCCACAGCAGGCGCTTCCTCCGACTGCTCAGGTGACTCCCCCAAAGACTCCTCGCCATCGCCGGCTTGTCCATCCTGCAACGCCAACTCATCAATCCCTTCCTTCACTTCATCGACTTCTTCGCCACCTTCTTCTTCGCCCTCCTCGATCTCCTCATCCCAGCCTTCCAGATACTCTGGAGCCGGTTGACCAGGACGAGAAGAGGAGCTCCAAGCCCACAACTCATCACCCTCCCAGTGGAGACCGCGAACCGCATGTCCCTTTGTACCTTGCACCTCCCCCAGTCCTGCAATATCAATCTCGCAAATCCCAACAAACAACGGAACCGTATGCCGATCCAAACCAGCCACAGCAATCACTGCGCCCTTCACTGCACGCTCGGGGAACGGCGGGTCGTTGGCGATACCAGGCGTCATTAGATCCGCACCACCGTGTAACTTCTTCATTACCATCTCCGGGGTGTACAGAAGAGGCACGAGGTTCGGGTTATGCCATAGCGTGTAGACAGTGGGGTAAAGGCGGCCATTGGAGCCCGGTCCTTGGTCTAACCTGAACCACAGAACCCGTTCTTCGCTTCCGGGGTGTGCACCAACAAAAACAGTGCCTTGGACTTCGCGGTGTTGAGGACCTGATGTCGTTATGAAGCGTGCAGATAGCGAGTTTTCGGGGAGGAGGGAGTTGCGAATAGTCGTGAGGGTTGGAGTCGTCGTGGAGTTTGCGGCCGGACCCTCGGCGCTGGATTCGGTTGGTGAATTGGAGGGGACGGCTATTTGGTATTCCTTTATAATCTGATCAGCCGTTTTTCGACGGTCAGAAGACCGCAGAGGGGACAGGTTCTTGATCTGATTTGGAGTCAGTATCACGGTCCCTTCGTAACCGCATCGCAAAACCTGTGCGGGGAGGGAAAATACGCACCGTAGGCTTCTTTTTGAACATGGTGCTTGAGGTATGTTGTATTCCACAAAGAGATACTGGTAACAGGCAATCAAGGAAATATAGGTACAGGGCCCTTTCTGGGCGATAAGTGATTGTAGGAAAGCAATAGAGCTAGCTGGTGGTCGAGGAATGAAATAATTGTCCCGCAACAACAATCGGCCGCGGTTTCTGTTTCGGTTTCCCGCCGGTGACTATCCTTGGTACAGCTATGACTACATCGTTGACTCGCCAATGGATTTGAGTCATGAACCTGGTTTTGATACATTCGTGATTCAGTATTCACCTATTCATCCGTGGGTTAGGTCAAATAATTCCACATTCACTGCTTGTTGTTGCCCTGATTACCATACTTCTCCATTGACGAAGACAATGCAGTGTGTTCCTTCTTTGTAATGCTCAGACTCATAGGCCGCAGAACAAAGAATGTGATGTATTATCGAAACAGCTATTCTTGAGCACTCTATAGTTGCTCTATATGCTATGCGATTCTCGATATCCCCAAATTCAGAAATCCCAGGAAACGCTCTCAATCAATATAGATATCGCTCCCATCACTATAATAACCATACCCCTCATCCCAATCCTCTTGATCACTACCCCGGTTCACTGTACTCCTCTGGGGCTTCTAGCTCATCCTCATATACCCACACTGAGGCATCTTGCCCATATTCGCCCTCATCACCATACTCCTCCGAGCTATATTGCTCCTCCGAAAACTCTTGTTCATGGTATTGGTACTCCCAAGCCTCTTATTCATCGTAGTATTCCTCATCCAAATCCTCCTCGCTCTTATAGCCATGTAGTTCCTCCTAGGCGCGCTTATTGATCTCGCCAAAACCATCCAGGATCCCTCTTGCCTCTTCATAGCTGCCTGGCTGCAGCTTTAAGCCGTGGGAGTGCATGAATTCGTGCATACTGTGGTAGCCGCCTTCTCTGAGCATCTCGTATTTGCTTTTGTTGTATGGTTGAGGAGACATGATGGAAGGGAGATAAAAAATGGGGAGGGCTTTTGGTTAGATAGAGATTACGATAAATAAGCTGTCAAAGAAGGTAGGAGGTGGTATATAGTATAGAGTAAGAGGATGGAGCTTGGAATAGTTGGTGTTGGGGATCAATAGGCAAGACGGTACAAACGAGCGTAAAGGAAAAAGCAACGAGTAACCCAAACGAGCAAGGTTCTATTGAAAGTATAGGTATTTTCGGGTTTAAAATTATCTCTACGATTGCTTTTCCTTCTTCATTTACGCAAGATTAAAGGAAATGACCTTTACAATTGCAGGAGAGCTTGAGGGACAAATTCCGGCTCTGACGCATCCATTTTGAACATGATATTGATTCATAAGTCATAAAGCATATTGACTCGCATTGTGTATAGATCCACCTCAGCCCAAACAAACGCCCTATTCCGAACGATCAACATGAGAACCAGTCAATCGCGCAGTTGTGGCATCTGCCCATTCAACCAACAATTAGCGAGGTACCAAACATAAAATAGCATCAGAAGAAGGACAGGATGAGAAAACTCACATTCAATAGTATCCATAGTCGTCCTGGTCACCGTAGTCTCTATAATCATCTCCACAATCACCATAGTCATCCCAGCCCTCGTCTCCACCGTAATCATACTCGCAGGCCTCTTGCTCGTAATCATTCGGCTCTCAATTCTTCAAGTTGTAAAAACATGTGAAGTTTTGCATATTGTCCCAGCCACCTTCTTTGATGATCTAGTAGTCGCTCTTGTCGTAGGGCTGGGGAGGGGGTTGGAGGGAAAAAGCAGGCGGCATGATGGGATGGAACGGTAAGAAGGACTTGGTTGGATATGTGAAATGAAATTGGTAGCTGGACAATGATAATAAGTAGGAATTTTGAGGTTAGAGTAGTTGAATTTGTTGTGAAGTGAAGCTGGTAGTTAACTAACTAACTAGAAGAGAGTCTGACTAATTGGATTAAGCGTCGAGACGTGAAAGGGAAAACCAACAACAAAGCATCAATTGATATTCCACCGCACATTAAGCTATATAGCAGTAATTGGGGCTCTCAATCGCTTGTCATGCTTTTGGATTTTAGCATTTTAGCTACAAATAATTATTATGTATTTTCTCATCAACATAAAGGAAAAGCTCTACGAAAATAGTAGTTAAGCCTCAAAAGTAAATTTGTATTGATACATACATAATCGAGGATAGAAAGAAACTAAAGAAAGACAAGATTCCTGATCCACAAGAAAGTCAGCCAGTCTAGATGCTGGATGCGTGGCCTCTAAATTGTTCATATTTTCCACCACTTCCAATGTTTTCCATTTATGCGGTCGACAAGTCACGAGCGTGAATCTTGTCAGTGACCAACCAAGACAGAGTCTCGCTGATAACGTTGAGGAACTCCTCAGCGCTCAGAGAGCTGAAGTAGTCGGACAGACTGCCGGAAGTGGCAACGGACGAAGCACTAGAAGTAGAGCTAGCGGTCTGAGCCTTGACCTGGGAAGCAGGGGTACCGGAAACCTGAGAGGACGAGGCAGAGGAAGCAGCGACAGAAGTGGCAGTAGCAGTGGCCGAAGCAGTGCTGGAAGAAGAGCCAGAGTTGGAGGACGAGGAAGCGCCAGAGTACAGAGCAGGGCCGGGGATGTCGTAGGAGTCAAGCTGCTGGTAGATGTTGACAAGGATACCCGGGTCGTCCTCGTTATAGAGCTTGGTACCAAGAGTGCCCGAGGGAGAAGTGTCGCCACCACCAGTAACCTTGAGGTTGAGACACTGGGGGTAGCTCTGGGCACCATCCTCGTTGCCAGCGGAGTGCAGAGCGATGATTTCGTGGCGGAGGACGTAGTTACCGGCGGCAATGTCGCTGGGGATGGTGACGGTGTAGCTGTTGTTGTTGGAGATCAGGTTGTCGGTAGCCCATGTGCCAGGAACGTTGCTGTCATCGATGAGACCCTTCTGATCAATCTTGAAAAACTCGAGAGAGGTCTTGTCGACCTCAGAGCAGTCACCGTTGCAGTTGGCCAGATAGGTAATGACAGGGCCATGATGACTTTCCGGCCATTCAGTCCACTGGAGCTCAACATCCTTGCCAGCTGCCACAGAAGCAGAGATAGCACCGGGCTGCGCACTCTTGTGACAGATGATGTCCGGGTCAGAGAAGGAGCTGGGGGAGACGAAGCCCAAGTCAGTGGCTTCGGTCGACCATCCAATGGTCTCCGGGGGGTTGTCGGTGTAAGCGTAGGAAGTGACTATGTATCCTCCATAGTATTGGCCATCCACAACGGCACCGGAGACATAGCCGTGGCCAACGACCATAGCGGCCGAGCCAAGAAGAAGACCAGCAATCTTGGTGACAGACATTCTTGCGATTGGATTTGGTTTCGATGATCAGCGCACAGCGTATAGATCGGACGAAAAAAGAATGACGGTAAGAAATGAAGGACTTCAGTCAATGAAGTCAGTGGAAATAAAGAGAACGGAAGGGTACAAAGACCTAGAGAGAAATGAATGCAGAGACGAGGCTGATGAGAAGGAAAAGAAGCCATCTCTGTTCGAGGAGATGCTGCCCTTTTATCTTTCGCTTTCACGGAAGCCATCCTATCCATGTCATCCACTCTCACGCCAAATTGATTAAGGACAAATAATGAAAGGTTCATTGCAGGGTCCCCTCAAATTGCGACCATATTATGCCATGCATCTCCAGTGCCTCCCATTGCTAGGGGTCGGTATAAACATTTGGTATTGGAGTCTGACATAGATGAACCGTTTTCACCCACTAAACCATGCCAGGAATCCTCCGAGGATCATGCCATTCTGATTTCTCCATGTTCCATCGCTTTGGGAAATGTCAATAAGAGTCTTGGCTGTTCCGGAAGCCGTGGGTGAGAGGTTGATTAGCGCATTGATCAATGAGGGTGGGCGGACGGTGGGCAGTAGTTGAAATGCGACACAGCGGGTTTCACACCTGGCTCGAGATTAATTCCGACCTTCATATCTTCACATGTATCTTCATTTGGGGTAATAATTTTCAAAGATTCTCGATTAACGAGAAAGCCAAGATAATGCTTCTTTAGCGATTGACGGGTGATTGAAGTATCGATTCGGTTGTCCGTTCCGTATCGATGATCGGATGGTGAACGTTCCACATGTTCCTCTGCCTTTGATTTTGATCATCGCAGAAGATCTTATTGTACTTGACGACAGAACATTTATGTTTGCTGGCATTGGCCCAGTAGCTTGACTTCGGTTTAATTTTCCAGGGACCAGGCCCACCCTAAGCCAGGCGCTAACTCTTGCGCCTTTCATTTAGCACATTTTATCAGTCTGGAAAGACTAGGTATTGCAGGGACAAGGGCCATAATACGATAATGGACCCAATCAAGTCCCAGGAGACCGCGAGACGTGAGTCCGCGGCCCTATCCGCAGCTCGATATAAATGTGAAACGCCCAGCAGATTCAAGCGCCGCCATCCGAACACATTCAATTTACAGGATCATACTTCAATCTACTCACATATATGACTGACTGGGGCCGGTCTGGACCATTGCACTGTGCTGACTCGTGCATCTTGGCGTACTGCCCTACGGCGATGTACTTGTACGTGTGCCCTATGGAAATCAAAAATGGGTACCTCATTCAGGTACATGTCTCTATCACAAACTTTGAGGGCCTTGTCTGAATATGAAGGGAGTCGTTGTCACATTGACAGGACTCAGGACCCATGAGCCATTCGCTACTCTATGATTCTGGCAGGGTGTGCCTGCGAAATCGCTCCTGTGCTCAGCAGCACTTTTGTCACTTCTTCCCGGTATTGGCATGTGAGTTCCGAGGCATGAGTAGTCTGCGGAACTTCAGCACGGCCAATTTCAGTGGCATAAGTACTGGTCATACTTTGACGGTTGTCCTTCAACAAAGGCCAGTTGTCTTCTAGTTCCTTGGCTGCTGGTAAATGTACCGTGGATGCCTAGTACCTATTCTTGGCTCTGCTTGGACTTCCAGGTTGTCTCTTGGAATTTGGTGTGCTCCTCCATATATCACAGTAGGAGTGCCGTGCATGACCAGCTTGTGCGTAAATATAGTGCTGTGTTGGGAATATCCAGATTGACAACAAAGCCGCCATGTTTTATACGCGAATGGAAAGCCTCCAATATCAGCTAAGCGAGGATGAGCACCCCCGCTTCCTGTGATCCAGTAACGTGAGCATGCATATCAGATCAATGATATGGCAGTATGGTAGCGATGATTTGCTGACAATAATACTCGGTTACGAGGTAGATGTTTCACCGCATGGCGATACCTCAGTACACGATTTACAATCCTAGAATGACAACATTTTTAAATCCAGAGACTTCGAGTCGCGTCAAAGAATGTCAAACGCGCCATGGTGATTCTCAACCAGACAGATACTAGATCACGGTCCGGTATCAGCCGTACTCGAAGCATATCCCATGTAAGAGATCATGTATCCATTGGCATTTGTCATTACAGAGTGTACTCCATCATAATATTGTTAATACAGAATTGAGCGGCATGCCGCGGCTCATAATAGCCATTGAGATATGGAGTAGTAGTCTCGAATTTCAACCTTCAGCCGTCACGCACGGGTCTCTGCACATGCCGAGCTGAGAGGTGATTGCAACCATATCTTACGTTGTTTGCCCATAAACGTTGATAAGTCCATTCAATTGTGCAGTGAGAGTGATGATCAACAATAGAAGAAGATGCTCGTAGTTGACAGACATAAGGACAGACTGCCATTGAGTCAATGCTTGAATTGTGTGCATGTCTTCCCGATCGGGGTTAGCGCGTTCTCCCGCTTTCCGGCACTCACCGCCCGAAGACTGTCCACAATTCCCATAACGAACCAAACAGGACAGAGACAGTCAGCCATACTCTCTCACCTTCATCCGGCCCTTTTGGGTTATTTCACTTGTTATCAACCTCTTTGCCACGTTCCTTCACTGCGATATTATCTTAATTCATAATCATTCTTTCTCCTTCATAGCCCCGGCCCTCCATTTATCGTGCCGTCTCTCGCCTCACCTATCTCCTTTTCAGCCCGACAAAACTTGTCCAGCCGCACGCCAATTTCCCTTTCCAGATCTTCGACCCCGACCGTTAGAATCCACAACCGTTTGCTTTTGTTATACTCCTGTCCTTGAACTGCACTCGAGGATAATATCGATGGAATAGACGCATTGTACTTGGGTTCAGGGGAAAAAAAGAAACAATAATAAAGAGGGCTGGTCCTTTGGGCGTCTGCGTGTGGAACGCATACATAGGATTACAACGCACACATTTGCGGTCAACGCCGCCTCGTGTTCTGACCGGTCGTCCCCCCTCTCTCTGCCAGTTCCCGAACGGAAGTGCCTGTGCGACAACTCAAGACGACGGTCCTTCTCCGATAAAGAAAACAGACCCAGCCGGATTGGATTCCAATTCTTCCGAATTGGGTCCCTATATCGCTCCGTTCGCCGGGTTTCTCGTGTTCCGTCCAGATATCAGAGGATGGCCCCAACGGAGGCTCCTTCACCTACGTTTCCCATATTGGACCCGGTTATTGTAGACGACGAGATGGAAAACGCCTATCAAGATGCAGACGTTGATTTTCTCGATCCTGCAAGGCTGCAGATGTCATCAGGAACCGCTGGCCAGGAATTCGACGACCTTTTAGCACATAGCTCCTCCTCGCGAACACTTACGGATTCTGAATCGGCATGCTTGTCCCCATCCGAATTGTCTGTGAAGCGGCATTATGCAGAACAGGATCACTTGCGACAGCCCCGCGTCATGACTGCCGACTCGCCCGCAGAGTCCCCAGACAACTCAAGTCGGAGCTCGTCGTCAGAGTCGCCGCGGAATCAGCATCTTCGACACTCGTCAGTCGCCTCGTCCGCGGGTGAGAGCGCCATGATGCCATTTGGATATACATCGTCGGAGGATTGGATGAACCCTGATCTCGAATCGGTCAAGGAGGAACCATTATTTGGGTTGGACTCGTCACTCCAGCCCATGGATAATGGACTGCCAATTGACGGCGATCTTGAATCCAGTAACAAAGCGATGGATGCCGCGTTCGACTTTGAGAGTGCTGCCAGCAGTCCCAGTCCCCTGAAAGCAGATGTTACACCACAACCGAAACTACAGAAGCGGTTCAAGTCCCAAATGCGAAAGAACTCTTCCAATCCTACAAGGAAATCTACTTCTCCTGTAAGCGTCCCAATTGACTAATAACGAGCAATTTCCGCTAACATTCTCAATTCTAGCTTCCAACGTCTGCCTCTCCTTTCTTCCCTAATGGCCTTCGAGAAATGTCTCCTTTTCCGGGTTCGAATCTATCCGTCCAAGGGAAACCGTCACCTGCCAGCCAATGGGGCGGACAATCACCATCATCTATTTTAGAAGAAAGCTTTGGCGGAATCAACATGAACGGCGGCTCTCCAATGAACTCGAGCTTCAACTTCGGACAGAACAGTTTCTCATTTGGCATGGATCTTGCTCCATCGCCGCCACAAAACCACATCAAACCGGAGCCACCCCAGCGTCATGTCTTGACTGTGCATCCCACCTCTTTAAAATCACGTGTGGAAACCCAGATCCCGATTCGATTAACACTCTTTCCGCTACCCCCGGGAGTGAAGAAACTACGGTTACCAAGTCACACAATTTCAAAACCCAAATTCCTCGCCCCCGCATCAACCGACCGCTCGCCCGATACGATGGAGTTGCACACCAGTCTCGTCTGCACCAGTGCAATGCAGGACCAGCAAAGGCTCCGAAGAGCATTTGCTAGAGCGCGAGGCGAGGTGTATTCCAAACTGTCGTCTGCCGATGAATTACAGGAAGAGGACACCCCATTGGGCGGTGGGGAAGTCAAGATCTGTGCCGGCTGTATCCAACGTGAGCGGAAACGCGCCTCTCGGAAGAAGCAGAGGAAGCCTGAGGAAGATGAACTATTCCAGAAGGATGAAGAGAAGAGGGTCATTGTGTTCAATACCAATGAGCTCAAGGAGTGGACAGAAGCGTCGAAAAACAGTGTGCCAAGTTACAGCGACATCCCCCCTCCCAACGTACCTGCTGGTGCGATGCAGGTTGAATTGCCCATGCGAATAGCGTGCTATTGCAGGCACCAGAATGAAAAACTCGGGTTTCAGTTCGTCCACCCTCTCCCCTACTCACATCATTACTGTCCGGATTATTAGCTGACAATATTCGCTTCCTAGGGTGATTTTTACGGTCAAGGATTGGGTGGGCAATGTCATTGCCCAGGCCATAACCAATTCGATCATGATCACAGATGACCATAAGACACACGCACCTCCCGCACCTCCTGCCCCTGGTCCGTCCCCCGCGTTGCCCGATGGGACACAGCTCCCCGGTGTTGGTGTCTTTCACTCAGGTACCAACGTCGATACCAGTAAATCGAACACCATGACGCAGCCTTCGTTCCAAGCTGTATCCTCGGCAACCGACTTACAAGGTCTCCAGCAACGGCTGAACTCACAGTATCAGGCGACGCCAGGATCATTTGCCATTCCTCAGAACACGACGAATGGCGCATCAAATTCACAAACACATCGCAGTCTCTCGCGGCAAACATCGCCTAATGACTTCCAGGGCCCAATGAGCAAGCGACGCAAGCATAGCAGTTCGAGCAGACTTCCATCGGAGTTAACCATGACCAAACTCGAGAATTCTCAATCATCGTCTTCTGGGGCCACCTCGCAGCCGATGGGCAACGGCTCCCAATTCCCAACGACACGTGCATTTGCATCACCGTCCGAGAGACCTTTTGTATCGCCGTCCGCCATGCCTGCCCAGTTTGCAAATGGCCCTCCGACACCGAACAGCAATGAAAATAACCCGTTCTTTAGCCTCAATGCTCAGCAATCAAGAGCAGATAGTCTACAGCAATTGATATCAGCTCCAAATTCGGCCCAGCCCAGTCGTCCTGGTTCTCCTGGATCGTCGGCTCGCAATAACTTCCAGGAGCAGAGTTTGAACATTCTGGGTCCTAGTCCGTCAACTCCGATGTGGCCTCCGTTGACCAATGCTGGAAACCGGCTACCATCTGTTATCCACAAGCTGGTGCCTGCAGAAGGCTCCATCACAGGTGGGACAGAAGTCACGCTGCTGGGCAGCGGTTTCTACCCGGGTATGGAAGTTGTCTTTGGAGACACCCTTGCAACGACCACAACTTTCTGGGGCGACAAATGCCTCAATTGTCTGACCCCGCCTGCCCTGCAGCCTGGCCTGGTAGCAGTCGTCTTTAAACATGAACACCCGACATTTGGTCAGATGCAGACTCAGCCCCTGATGCCGAAGCAACAACAGTTCTTTCGCTACGTGGATGATCGCGAACTTCAAATGTACCGTCTGGCACTTGGTATCCTTGGACAGAAGCTGGGAAGCCAGGCAGATGCGTTCCAGACGGCTCAACAAATTATGGGAAGCGACCCGAAGGCGATGTTCAATATGCACAAAGATTTTCAAAATGGTTCTGGAGGTGGTCATCAACGCCACGTCCCTGGATTAGAGTCGCAGGGTCAATTGACCGATCTGGATTCCAAGATGCTGACGTATCTCGAATTTGTTGACCTTGACGATAGCCCGCGTCCACCCAAGTATAATTCGCGCTGCGCAACTGGACAGACTCTTCTGCATTTTGCGTCTTCCTTGGGATTGACACGGTTTGTTGCAGGACTCCTTGCACGGGGTGCCAACCCGGACGTGCAGGACAACACCGGAAACACACCAATGCACTTGGCAGCTCTGAATGGCCATGCGCACATCGTTCATCGACTTCGCCTGGCTGGTGCAAATGCCCTCGCCCGCAGTACCAGAGGCTTTACACCTGCTGATCTCGCATCGACACTACCTGCCCATCAGGCCGCATTGCTGCCTGCACGACACTATCGCTCGCGCAGTGTTGGGTCATTGGGATCGTCACGGCGTCGGCACGGCAGTTCTGCGTCGCTTCACTCGCTCTGGGAAACGTCATCTGGTTCAAGTTCGTTCGACAATGCAATTGAAGACTCGAATGATTCTGAAGAGGATAACCTTTCTGATTCGGAAGCTGATCTCCATACCTCTTCTCGGCGTCCGAGTGTTCACCAGGATGCTCAACCTCCACTTACATCCGAAGGCACGGAACCAGCTGAAGTTGCCCGGCCATTCTCCCCCCCGGCAGCTCTCGTCGCTTGGCGCAATCAGCTTCAAGCTCAAATCAACCAGTTTCAGCAGAGTGTTTCCAACGCATTCCCTAATCTTCCTGCTCTGCCTCCTATGCCTGCTTTGCCTGACTACCAAGCACACCCGATGATGCGCCGTATCACCAACCTAGTACCTAACCCAACCGGATCTTGGTCGACAAAGGACGGTTGGTGGGATCTGCTCAAGGGCAACGGCAGCAATTCCTCGCCGACTACCGAGCTACCCTCATACGAGGACTTGTACCCACGAAAGGAGGACGAGCAAGAGACGGAGGAGACGTCGGACATGAAGAAGACGTCTTTGATGCGGGCAGCAACCGAAGCATTGGTGGACCAGCACTTTGAGGCGCAGTCCAGTCGATCCCAGACCACTCCTGTCAAGGAGGACAAGGAGGATCTCAAAGATATTAGAATTGGCCGGAAGGTGATCTCTCGCGAGCAACAGAAGCATCTCCGAGCACAGCAAGCGCAGAGAATGAAGGGATTGGGCAGTGATCGGAACTTGTATTTCATTTGGGTAAGTTTATCTCCATGGTCCATTTCTCTACCGTCACTAACTCCGATCTTCTTAGATTCCTCTTTTGCTTTTGGTCATTTGCGCATGGGCACGAAATTATGCTCCGGGTATTTGGCGTGCTATTTCGGATGGGTATGAATTCATTGCAACTCGCAATACACAAGGCGCACTGGAGGTTGGCGTGTGATGGGAATACCTTTGTTTCTTTCCTTATGACTCGGGTTTTTTTTTTTTTTCATTTTCTATGGGATTTTTCATATGTCTTTCCTTTGTCATTTCGAGCAAGCGATTCGGTAGGTATTACTTTTTTTCTTATTTTTCTTTTTGTATAACGATGATATGTCTACATGTTTCTTTGGGATTTTATGTTTTGTACAGGATGATACTCTATACACTGTAGATTCAGTTAACTAGACCCCTCTATGAATACAATACACATTTGTATACTTCGGAACTGCCAAGGTGTGGCCTGTGCGTGTCTGGACAACTGCCCGCGCGGAGAACAACCAAACAACAGCGTCAGGCACTCTCCAGGAACCGCCTGCGGTTGTCGCAATTGAAGGTCTGGTCTCGTGCTTCATCGTTTGGGGAATTGTCCCTTCAATTTTGACTCAAACGGAATGCCATTTTGAAGTGTTTGTTTTCTTCCCCTCTTCCTCTCCGCAAATAGAGCACGGGAAATATGGACACATCACCGCAGGCGGGCTCCAGCAATGTGACCGGTAGGTGGGAGAGACATCCCTCAATTCCCCCTGCTTGTCCATTGACTAAATTCTACAGTCGAGTACACTGATCCGTCCGGCCTATTCCCTCTGGTCCATCCCATCTTCGAGAACAAACTCCCCCTCAAGAACCTCCACTGGAAGTCCCCCAGTCGTCCCGTCCGCTCGATCGAATCCCTCCGCATCGGCTTCGTTCCTGCAGTGCAACAGGACAATACAGAGCGCAAATCCTCCAGCGATACAGCCCCCGGCGCTGTTCCGCACCGACGACACCAAATCCCGGGTTTACGACAGACACCTTACTTGAAGATCTTCCTGCTCCGATGCGACGATAACGACACCTACAAAGCCACCGCCCGGAAAGCAGTGCGCGAATGGATCAAAACGCAAGCCGCGACAACGCAAGCCAACACCTCTTCTTCGTCGGCGCCTGCCCCTAGTAGCCAGGAGAAACACGATGCGTTCGAGTGGTTGGTCGTCCATGTCGTGCAGGATGGGGACAGCGCTGAGAAGGCGGCGAGTACGTCGAAATGGGGCCAGCGCACTACATCTGTCCTGGAGAAGCTCAAAGCCGACTTCAACGGATCGTCCAAGTCTGCGGTAGACCGGATCGCTCAGTTACGGCTTCCTAAACCGGGGACAACACAGAATCCTCCTGAGTTGCCGGATCAGATAGAGGACTTGGTAGAGAAGATGAAGAATGCGATTCTGGCATCGTTTGATCTTCGGGTTGCGCAGTATGAAGAGGACATTAAGGAGAAAGACTCGCAACGGAGTCTTCCGGGTTGGAACTTCTGCACGTTCTTTATCTTGAAGGAAGGTCTTGCGAGGGGTTTTGAGAATGTGGGCTTGTTTGAGGATGCGCTGGTTGGGTACGATGAGCTTTCTGTTGGGCTGGATAGCGCAATTCATGAGCAACTTGAGGGAAGCGGCGATCACCATGGTAGCGCTTTATTGACGCATAGCAAGGATTGGAATGGGATGGCCAGAAAAGCGCTGGAGTCTCTACCGGCTGGCGGTGACGATTCGAAGGATGAGGGCGAGGGAAAAACCACCCCGGTTCCGGAAATTGAACGTAGCGATTTCCCATTCGATTCGACTAAAAAACCCTACCGGGAGATGATCTTGGCCAGTGACATCTCCATTTTCGATTTTCGGACCTACGTTTTTTCACGACAATTGACGCTACTCCTAAGGGCAGCACGGGCACCGTCGGTGGTCAACGAGGATCAAGACTCAGCCAAGGAGAAGAAGCCTGAGAATCTGTTGCTTCTTTCAGAAATATGCGAGAGAGCCACCGAATTCATCTCTCTTGCGGCACGGACGCTCCGATGCGATCTGGAATACGGTCTGGTTGAGGTGGACAACGCGGCCAAGGCCGAAATAATCAACAACCTTGTGTCCTCTTGGACGTATGCTGCTGCGTCACAAATTTTATCTCAGACTACCGCACCAACCCTTACGCTTCCAGACTCTATTCGTGTCATCGAAAAGTCGATGGAATCTTCATCATCATCAGCCGCCGCCGAGATCAGACCCGATGTTCCCAAACGCTCTAGCTCATTGATCACCCCGCCTGCTCCTCGTCCCCCTCGGCCAGCAAGTCAGGATATCTTTGACGTCCTTGCTCCTGTTCACACCCGTCCTGGTTCGGATCCGAAGCCTGCCCCTAACCTAAACCCTAAGACCGGTTCTGAGCAATTGGCGTCTGGTAGAGGAGAGCTGTATCTGCTTTCTCGGCGGGTTCTGGAAGACATCGCCGGACGACGGGGCTGGAAGGAAAAATGGAACGAGCTCGGTCTTTTGTTCGATAGTAAAGGAGCTGGCGAGGGAGGAGACATGAAGGAAGTATCGTTGGACGATGCGCAATCAGGCGAAACCCAAGAGCCTGCTGAGTCAACCTCATCTTCTCTTTGCGGTATTGACCTACCCGGACTGAAGGCCGCTTTGCGATCGAGACGGGCCTTCCGTGCTCAGTACGAAGAGCTCACAGATCAAATGTTTCGTCATAATATCGCGGCAAGTCGTCCCTATTCCGCCGAAATGGCTATCGCAGACACTGCTCTGCTGCGATACCGCCAGGCCGATTATAGCGCAGCAGCCGCCCATTTTCATCAGATCGCCCCTTTCTACGGCAACAAGCGCTGGAACGTCCTGGAAGGAGCCATCCTGGAGATGTACGCGCGGTGCTTGAAGGAATTGAAGAAGAGCGAGGAATACGCTCGCATGCTGCTCCGCCTCCTGGCCAAGTTTGCTGCCCATACGCAGGCCAACCTGACCGGGCACCAGCAGAAGATGCTCGGTACTTCATCTTTGTTATTACCGGTGTCTCCTTACGTTGACGAGCTATTTGAGACGTCAAGTACACTGCAGAAGGAAGTTTCTGCTTCTTTGACCGATTTCTTTGCCGATATACGGGTTGATCCTGTGGTTCTTCACTACGAGGATAAGGATGGATTCCAGGTCCAGCTTTACTTGCGTTTCCTGTTAGGGAAACAGATTGATATTGATGCCATCAAGGTTCGCCTCGTCAGTGCCAATGGCTCTCAAAGTAGTGAGCATTGGATTGAGACTTGCGCCAAGGCAGTTGTCAAGTCGACTTCGACGAGGTTGCTCGTTGATTCTTCGGTAAATCATACACCTAGGCCTTGTTTTACTCTCATGCTAATACAACACAATAGACAAGTCTGCAAGGTAAATACTATGTTGATCGCATTGAGATGCGAGCAGGCAACATTGTGTTTACGCTGGGAGGCGGAAAGCACTCTGCCCTCCCCATGGGCCTCCGAGAAACCCTAGACCCTTCAGATGAAGACAGTCGATCTTACATTTACTGCTACCCGCCACCCGAAAGTCTCCAGGCCAAGATTGTGTCCACTCACCTGATCAACCTGGAAGAGATGCGATCATTGGAATTGGAGCTTCACAGCGGACGAAACGATATCAAGATCGGGACGATTCGAGTGCGGCCCGCAACGGCTGGGCTTCGACTACGGAGCGCAGAGGCGGAGCTCGTAGAGGGAGAGATTAACATCACGGCCAACAATGAGTCGGGTAATATTGAGTTCTCTCAGTTCGGGTCAAAATCGTTTGTTCGGTTCCGAATTCCGTATACGATCGAGGAGAATCACCCGACGCTGTCTGCGCGGGCGGAAGTTACTTACGACACGGAACACGGACGGTTCTCGTACTCGTCGGTTCATAACGTTGTTTCTTCACTTCCGATCAGTGTCAATGTGCAGGACATTTTCAAGGATGAGGTGCTATTCTCGCGGTTCACGATCAGTCCGGCCATGATGGTCCCCCTGCGGATACTTGGTTGCAGCATTCCCAGCTCGGATGTGTATCAGGTTGAATCGAATATCCGAGAGAAGGTGGTGTGGGATGTGTTCCCCAAGCAGCCTGCGTCATTACTTTACAAAATCCAGCCACGAAAGGACCGCATCGCTTCCCCAGGAGCCAAGGGCTCACTGCGACTAACTGTTGAATTCACATGCGTGGACGACGAGTGTCTGCATTCTATTGAGAGGACATTCCGAGCCGACATCGAAGCGAGCGACTTCCGCCGCCATACGTCGCTGCTCACGTCACACGTCGTAGACGCATTCCGGACCCAGCTATCAACGTCAGATATGGAAGTAGTGGCACTAACACGGGAGGTTGAGATGCTCGCATACGAGAACGTCCGTTGGGAAACCCTCTTTGGCGCCCTGAAAGACCCGGCTGATGAATTGCGAAAGTGGCTCGTGGACTGGCACCACAAGCACCCGACCATCACCCTCCCACCAGAACAACCCACAATCCCCAGCCGACGCATCGTGATCCCCGTCGACATTCCAGAGATCCAGGTCGTGCACACGGCCGAGCTTCGACTGGGGCCCCTGGCCGACGCACAACCCACCACCACGCACGCGGCAGTTGGGCAGATGATCGCCGCGGAGCTGCGCCTACGTCACACGCGGAGATGGTGCTCACTAGAACACCAAGAGCACGCCGGTGGCGCGCTGGAATTCGCATACGAACTACTTGCCAACCCGGAATTATGGCTGGTGGGGGGTCGCCGGCGAGGAAACTTCCTGGCTCGCGAGGGCGAAACCACGACTTTTGCCGTGATGCTGTTACCACAGAAGTCAGGCCATTTGCTTCTGCCGGGGTTGGAGATTAAAGCCTTTATACCGGCCTCGTCTACACCCACCGTGGTCACCACGCCGTCGACGGCTACTCCGGCTGCTAATGTTAATCCTACTGCAACGGCGAGATCGGGCAACGCCGGAGCACCCCTGCAGCGGAGGCAAATCGCGTGCGAGGTGGATTATCGCAATCACGGGGAGACGGTGCAGGTGCTACCGGATCTTCGTAAGACGACGGTGAGTCTGAGCACGTCTGGGGGGAGCCAGACTGGAGGAGGGTCATGGTTGGTTGATTCCGAGCGACGGGTGTTTAGCAGTAGTCTCACTAGCCAGTAGATATACATAATCGATTTGATATCAGTTCAGCTGAAGCTCGCGGAGCTGTGTATTGAAAGCGTAATTTGCAAATTGCGATACGGTATGATATACTAGCGCCCGAGATTGACAACCTAAAATGGTAAAGGCATGGAGACCCACCGGCTCAACAAAAACGCAGAGTTTTCCCCAACAAGACTCGGCTCTGCGCTGTCTCGGTAGTGTGATCTGTCCACGGGCTAAGCTCGCTAGATATTACCCGTCTCTACTGAGTATACAATACAAACAATAATTGATGGTTGTTACTCATAAGTATCATGTCTTTTTATCTAAATATTTACAACTAGATAATACTTGTAGGAAACAGGTAACTGTACTACGTACCGTATCAAAATCACATATTACAAAAATCGCTAGCTGTGCATGCAGAATGATGAGCATATATACAGTCCCTGATTGGTCAATTCAAATAACCACAGACCCTGGGCTGATCTTGGGATTTTTTGTGGCGGGAGAAAGAGTGGGTCGGTCAATGTTCTGGAAGGATTGAGACTCAGATGTTCAGACTACGGTACAGTATGTATGTAGAGTGCAGAATAGCGCTGATAAAGTATGTATATTTCGAAGAGCAAGATTGAATTTTACTCTGTAATGTTGCGGACGGCACTGTATGCAGGATAACAAATTAGGTAGTTATGCTAAGCGCACTGCGTAGTAAACAAAGTTTTGGAGGTTGTGTAGTCCGGAACATGTGATTTGATTTACTCCAGGTCTGATAAGAATGCCCCGAATCATCTCCGCCCCACCACTTTCGGAGTAGCAGTAGCTACCCCTCACGCCATACTCTGTACAGATCTCTGCACATGTAAGACTGTACTCTATACAGCTCTCTACATAGCACTCTGTAATCTACAGAGCATTCTCTATTCTGTACCTCGGGGTACTTGTACATGTGATTGTTGAGAGAAAAGGCAATTTCTCCCCTCTGCCCGGATCCACTCACGATCGCCATTGGTGCGGGCGGTGAGCTTTGCCTCCATTCGTACCATAGTTACAGTGACAATGCCAATGTTCACTATTTCGTACGAGTCAGTATGTATAGTATACATAGTATTGTAGAAACACCTGTTCATATGCGGTGTGTAGGCGCCCAAAAAGGGCTGAACAGTGGTTATTAGAGTTGCTGAGGCTGAGGTGCAGTCACGCTGCAGGAGAGCTGAACCTCTGCCAGTTTGAAAATTACTGTTTAAGGCAAATCTGCAGAGCCTGCACCAATCACACTAGAAACATATACTGAAAAATACCAATACGATCTTTCGGTACGGTACCTGGCACACCCATCCAAACACAGATCCTCATCCAAACACTCACTCCCCTTTCTCTGTTTCCTCTTCCGAATTTTTCTCTCTCCTTTCCTTCTTGGTCTTTTTCTCTTCAGCTGCTCGTCGTCTTTTATTTTTCTGGGGTTTCCGCTGGTCCCTGCACTTGTCATCCCTCTCTCTCTTCTCTCCATCTCCTTTCCTTGACCCTCTTTCAACCCTCCAGTCGCCGTTGAGTAGTTGGAAACCGGGGCCCGTCCAGACGCCGTTTGGTTAGTTGGTTTGTTTTTTTTTTTTTTTCTTTTTCTGCTTGTTGATCCGGTGAGTGCGTGGCGTTGTCAAGCTGTCTGTCATCCGTCCCTCTCCACTCACACTTCTTCGGCTCTTTTAAGAGTCTGATCCCTCCCCTCTCCCGACTTTTTCCTTCTTCCCACTCCAGTTGGAACTTCTTGCTGGCACAGTCCTCCGGATCAATTGACTGACCATACATCGACTAGTCAGTCTATCCTTAACCGGAGATCAACCAACCATGTCTTCCACCGCTCTCCCCAAGCGCGTTGCGCTGCACCGCAACCCTACCACCGACTCCAGCAACGTCTCGGCCTCTCCCTCGCCCTTGGACAGCCCCCGTCACTCGCCTTCGTCCACCTCTCTCTCGTCCATGGCATCGGATGCTGAAAAAGATAGCCAGGGCAAGATGATCGACACCTATGGCAACGAGTTCAAGATCCCCGACTACACTATCAAGCAGATCCGTGATGCTATCCCTGCTCACTGCTTCGAGCGTTCCGCCGTCAGAAGTTTGTCCTATGTGGTCCGGGATATGGTCGCCCTCGCCTCCATCTTCTATGTCTTCCAGAACTTTGTGACCCCCGAGAACGTGCCTTCCTACCCTCTCCGGTTTGCTTTGTGGGGGTTGTACACCATTCTCCAGGGTCTATTCGGTACCGGTATCTGGGTTTTGGCTCACGAGTGTGGTCACCAGGCGTTCTCGCCTTCCAAGAAGCTGAACGACACTGTCGGTTGGATCTGTCACTCTGCCCTGCTCGTCCCTTACTTCTCGTGGAAGATCTCCCACGGAAAGCACCACAAGGCCACCGGTAACATCGCTCGTGACATGGTCTTCGTCCCCAAAACTCGCCCTGAGTATGCCTCTCGCGTTGGCAGGGCCGTCCACGAATTGAACGAGCTACTTGAGGAGACCCCCTTCCTGACTGCCACCAACGTTATCCTGCAGCAGCTGTTCGGCTGGCCCATGTACCTCCTCACCAACGTCACCGGTCACAACAACCACGAGAACCAGCCCGAGGGCCGTGGCAAGGGCAAGCGCAACGGTTACTTTACCGGTGTCAACCACTTCAACCCCTCCAGCCCTCTGTATGAGTCCAAGGATGCCAAGCTCATTCTCCTGAGTGACCTGGGTCTTGCTATCACCGGTTCGGTTCTGTACTATATCGGTACCACCTATGGCTGGCTCAACTTGCTTGTGTGGTATGGAATTCCTTACCTGTGGGTGAACCACTGGCTTGGTAAGTTCTCTTCCGTTCAAGAAGAGGAAAGACATGAAAACTGACTCAGATAGTGGCCATCACTTACCTCCAACACACTGATCCCTCGCTCCCCCACTACCAGCCTGAGGTGTGGAACTTTGCTCGTGGCGCCGCTGCCACCATCGACCGTGACTTCGGTTTCGTCGGCCGTCACATCCTCCACGGAATCATCGAGACCCATGTCCTCCACCACTATGTCAGCACCATCCCCTTCTACAACGCCGACGAAGCCAGCGAGGCCATCAAGAAGGTCATGGGCAACCACTACCGCACCGAGGCTCACACCGGCTGGACTGGATTCTTCAAGGCTCTCTGGACCAGCGCTCGCACCTGCCAGTGGGTTGAGCCCACCGAGGGTGCCAAGGGCGAGAGCCAGGGTGTGCTCTTCTACCGCAACACCAACGGCATTGGTGTCCCTCCGGCCAAGCTTCCTGCCAACTAAGTCAAGAACAAGCTAGCATCTGGTCCCATCCGGTCCAGTATGGTGGAGACACCTCGTGGTTACTCTCGCAGGATCGAAAATGGCCACGGTATATGCAGACAACACATCTTGTCAGATGAATGATCGATTTAGTTAAAACATATCATGTTGGTTGATTAGAAAAGGCGCATTTGGAGGTGAAAATATTTTCCGTCCGTCATTTTTTTATTGGTGTACCTTCCTTCCTTCCCTCCCTTTTCCATCCTCCCATAATACTTGTGACTTAATCTGGGGGATGTACAGCCTGCCTGTCTGTGTGCACATTTCTGTCATCTCTCTCCCTCATTTCTTGCATGATCATTCGTTTCATAGATAGACCGCCGGCACTGTCTGTCGGCGGAGTTGCCACGAGATCACGATAAGCCAGTTAGTTCATTGCCAATAGATGGTTGCAGTTAAATAAACTTGTCCGAAGAAGACAGGGTCACAGTAAGAAGTGAAGTGCAAGAGGCAAACACGAAAACAGGAGTACAGAGTATGCGGGGTTGGAATGTACTCACTCGGCTTCCGGGAGAACCGCGGAGCCTCATTCCTTCAGGTAACATTTGCAGAGAGCAGTTACATTATATTGGATTTTAGTCTTTATACACGTATTGATTAGTTTAAATGTAACTCCAAAAGCACGCTGTGCTATGCTATATGTACATTCATAACAACTGATCTATATCTCTGACTTGAGAACCAACACTCCTCAGCCCACCCGTCCAAATCTCAAAATCGACTTCATCGTGAACAGTGGCTGTAGTGTCTTCGTCGATGGTGGAACCTGCAGTCCATGGCGCGAAGACGACTTTCATTGTTCGTTTTATAGTTCTTTCCATGGATTTCGGTGGTGGTGGTATTGATGGAGAGGGCTTAGATGCTGGGGTTTGTTCTGATAGTTGTTCCTGCTCTGGATTGGCAGTTATGCTGGCTTCTGGATTGTCCCGTATGGTCTTTGCTGTGGAGAACGGGTCAGGTTTGTCCGTAGATGCCGGTGCTTCATCCTGAGATTGAGACGTCCCCGATCCATGGCCCTGCGTACTCATATGCCCATCATCGTAATCACCTTGATCAAACGCCAACCAAGACTCATCCTTCTTCAATGCAATCCGACACGCGATCTGGGTCGTCCATACGAACCCCAACGCTGGCGTCTTGGGCGTCTGTCTCTGCAACAACGACGATGACGGCGAATCGCCCCATCCTGTAAAGAAGCGTTGCTGATGTATTAAGCTTAGTGTCTCGTTGCGGACCGGGTTCCCGACTAGATACGAGCCGTCGAACTGCGGATCTTCTTCTAGTGGGAAAGGCGAGGAGGGAAAAGCGGGTGAAGAAGATGGTGAGTGTTGGTTTTGTATTTGTATCAGGTCAATGTTGCTTTCTGCTCCCGAGCCTGGTGCTAGACGGCTTTTGGGCATGGGTGATTCTGGTGTTGGTTGGGGTGCGGTGGCAGTAGGTGGCATTCTCGATGCGATGTAAGGATTATTATTATCCATTGGATCGAATCGATCCGAGACTTGGTTAGCAACCACAATAGCAATATCCTCTCTCGCTGCCAAATTACGCAGCATGTGTCCTAGCTTCGTTAATTCTCCGGACCGTGTCGAGAGCGAATTCACATCATGCGACAAATGCTCCGCACGGAAATTCGCGGTGATGGAATCGATAACGACTAGTCCAACATTATACCGTGCTATCGCGACGGGGAGCTGGTAATTGAGGATATGGTCCTGGCTCTCGAGGTCCATCGCGTTGATGGACAGGACATTCTGTAAGGATGGTTGTTGGTGCGGTGGCAGGGTCGAGAGGTACTGATTGGAATCGAGGTATTGTGAGAGACGCGGTGTGGCTAGAGGCGCTTCGGTGGATATATAAATGGCTCTTTTGCTCAAGCCTTTGGGACTGGGGAGTTGAACGGCGAGGAGGAGGCTTAGGAGGAATTGCGTCTTGCCGCTCCCACTGCATTGTTATCAGCATCCATCCACATCATGAAATAGACATGTACCTAATATTTAAAGACGGACCTTTCACCAGTAATCTCCGTAACATAACCCGCCGGAATCCCACCTTCCAACAACCTATCCATCGCAGGATCCAACGTACTAACCACTCTCCATTGCGACAAGTCCAACCTATTCAACACCCCCGGAACAACCGCCGCATCATTATTCAAACTCGAAGACTGCGTATTCTCCAAATCCTCCAGCGCTATGTCCTTTTCAAATCCCACATCGCGATGCAGGGCGTCGACGATTTGCGCGGACAAGCGGCGGACGTCGGCGGGGGGTACATGGGCGCGTTTTGCGATCTCGAGGACGTCGAGTGTGATGAGGTCGACAGTGTTGATGTTATTTCGTTCGAGAGGGGGGAGAATGTGTGTGTAAGGCTTTGTGGGGAAGGAGGGGAGGATTGATAGAAGATCCATGTGCTGTGGGAGATGGGAGGTGAGATGGAGAGGGAAAATCGGAGCGGAGCGGAGCGGAGAGTTAGTTGGGTTATGGAGATGAACTATGAAGCACGCATGCCAACCTACCAACATACATTGGATATTATTAGATATATCTGGTTATATTTGCGTCTATCTATATACTAGAAAGTGTCCGATTTAGATACTCCCCTACAACTGGGGTAGTACGTGATATCACGCGACCTATAAACCGACGCTAGTATGGCTCCGGAAGTTAGTTGCATCAGTGACTAGGTCTTCACGACCAATATCGATTTAACTCATGGGATCCTGTCAGTCAAGAATAAGGCGTCACTACACGCTTGTCAATCGGCCCCAATTTCTTCTGCCCGGCAAACTAGAGTCACCTTCCCGTCAATAACTTGAAGATAACCACAGTGGTATGCCTGAAGGAACGGCATTTGAGGTTCGTTAAAACTTGGGGGTCAGCATCGTGTCAAACTTATACTTCAGAGCCTGGATATTCCACAGAACATCTGGGTGAAGGTCCTGAGACTCATCTGGGTCGGATCTACCAGCGTGTCAGTGGTGGTATAAAGTTGGAGGACAATGTCCTTATGGACGGCAGGGAGGAGTGGTTTTCAAGTATTTGGTCTATTCCTTTTGTGGCACACTGCGGCGTTGATTCCTTGTCTGATAAAGTTTTCCAATTCCTCAATGGTTTTCTGGCGGTCCTCTGCGCAATCACGCTCGTAAATGGCGTTCTCAACTTCTTTGGATATGCAGTACTTCCAACATTTGGTCGATTGTCATCAACTGAGGTTCTTCGCTGTCTCCCTGAGCTAATCTATAGAAAACTGGGCGGATATGGTGGGTCATCATGTAGCATTGTATGGAATTGGGCAGAACGACAGAGAAAAGGGAAAGAATGGGATTAATATGATGACCATCTAATTAAATGTCACAATGACACATTCATCTGCATTTATAGTTTATATCTGAAAGCATCAAGGGCTCGGAGGCGCAAGGCCAACTGAAACAGACACTCCACATTGAGTAATGGCGTCTGTGTATGTTAGCCCTGCAACATTCCTAATGAACTTCTGAATTCCGACATACCGAAGTTACATTCTCCAAGCCTCACCAACGACACAAAACAGTCCCGGTTTCCATTATATCCCCAGCGCCTTGTACATCAGTTAGACTATACAGAGACGAGGCCGATGTTAAAGAGAATTGACTTACTTGTTGCCTAGAATTTCCTCGCCCCTGTTCCAGAGGCAGTCAATATCCTGGAAGCTGCCTGAAGGAAACGTGCTCTTGATATCGCAATTTCCTGGACAGGAACGGCAATTTGCAAAATCAGGGCCGATAATTTTGCAACTTGCAGCGGCAGCAAGGCCTATGTAGGTAAGAAAGGCATACAAAAGCATGTTGTTGCTTCGTCGGCTGTTGCGGAAAATGGCTGTTGAAGATGAAGGGAGCTGGGACGGCCGGTCTTATTTATCACCGTTGACTATGTATGCTTCCATCATGGTGACTCTTTCTAGAAAAAGTGTACGGTCTAGATGATTATCATATTTCCGGAGTACAATTCCGAGAGATCTTTCCACACGCTTTTTCCGGAGAGTACAGCGACTGAGAGAGCGAAAAAAAAAAAAAAAAAAGGAAAAAGGCACTACCACATTGCTACGTGGTCTACGATAAATAATGAAAGCATGGATGCGCATCCGGCCCTGGCCAAGCACCATGGTCAGGCCAGAGTTTATTTGCCAATAGTCATTCGACCAACGTCGAACTAGACAACTACAGGAATTTGAGGCAAACAAAGACAGTATCGAGACTCAATTCAACTCGACTGGTAAAATACCTTGTGTACACCACCCCCCCCTCGATAAGTTGTATAAGCCATTCATCGTCATCATTGCCGCCTTCAGCAACAATGCGGTTCCACTCGTGGTCGACGGCAGGGAGTGGAATCGACAATCTGCAGTCAGGAATATCATCTGTATAGCATTAGCCATGTCCAATTGATTTCATCTATACTTTCAGCTTACCCCGTCTACAATCGCCAATTATCTGTAGGCTAATAAAACATTCACGTCTCCCATTATACCCCCAGCGCCATTAAAACATCACGATCAGTAAGAGGACATATCTTGTTGAGACAGTCAAGTTACGTGTCTCCGCGAACGTCTTCGCCTCTTGGGAGTACGCAGCCGATGTTCCGGGATCTCCCCGGTCTAATTGTGTTCGTGATGTCGCAACCCCTAGCAGAGCACGACCAGCAATTTGCCCTGTCATGCTCGGGGCCAACGATGCGGCATCTTGCGGCAGCAGCAATGCCTATGAAGGCAAGGAAGACATAGAAGTTAATCTGCCTGGTTCGATCGTCGTTGTCTGACTTTGCTGTCTAGTTTCGAATGCACGATGCTTTGGGAAGTGTTCAATTGAATAGCCGATGCTATTTATATCCATTGACCAGGTATAGAATGGATTGTCGCCATGATTGGTGACTCTTGTATACTATTCAATATTATATCGAGTACTTCCCATCATCTGCTGGTGTGCTGGCCCTTCATCGGCTTCTGGGCACCAGCATTCATTGTTCCGTGCTGGCCATCAATGACGAGTCAATCAGAGGCTGATATAGGATATGCACGGAAGTCAACTCTGCTTAATGGGAAAAAGGCTTCCAGGGCTGAGATTGTAAGTAAATGACAAGGCAAAGCAGCAGACTAAGTAGCACTCCATCCATGACGTACAGTCTATATAACAAATTGTTAACTCCAGACGATTCACAAAATACCCGGAATATAGTCCCGAAAAACTCAATTCCTATATTCCCAAAACTGTCACCATTTCAGCTCCGCAACCCCGGCTTCGACCAGAGACATGATTTCCTTATCCTCCGATTCCCATTCTTGTTGTAGCATCTCCTCAACGGAGAGGGCAAATATCGCCCTTTCGAAAAAATAGTTGAAGGTGTCAAGCCGTTTCTTCCTGATCGTCCTCATCAAAAACAAGACGACCTATTACAGCTCCCTTATTAATCATTTTATCCATAATCTACAGAGGCCACGAAAACTCCATCTCTGGGATCAGCCCCATTGTCCAGTAATAATGAATGAGCAGTAATGTCTTGCCGCTCGCAGGGGAGCTTTGTCAGCCCCGCGACAGGCATCTGTTAAGAACATTCACACTGGATTTAATTCAGAATTGACGATGTTAGGGTGTGTGTGTGTTTTCTTTGGTCTCATGTTGCTTCTTCTTCATGCTGGGTGGTACTGCAATAACACCCTCTGTTCAGGCTGGTTCTCACAGCTCATTTTCACGGCCCATGATGTTAGCCATATGGACATTACACATAGCCTGATGAATGACAGATGACAGCCTGGTCGGTATGATTATCGCTGTCCCGATTAGGGATCTTTCACTGGGCTGGTGGAAACGCACGCATAACATCCACCATACTGTGACCAATGTGCCAGAACATGATCCTGATTGTCAGCATCTGCCGTTATTTGCCGCGAACAACCGGTTCCTTGGTAGTCTGTTTTCTACCTATCACGAGCGGCTCATGTTTTATGATTCTGTGGACAAGCCGCTTGATTCGTTATCAGGCCTTTCTCTATTACCCGGTTCTGATGTTTGGCCAGTTCAACCTGTATGTCCAATCATGGATTTCTCTCATTCAGGGTCAAGGCCCTCGGAAGGGGGCCACGATCACTGGCTCTAGATGGTGGGAAACCTAGTATTTTGGCATTGGTTCGGTTATCTCCCTGTATCCAAACAATCCCAACAGCATGGGCTTGATTCGTCTTCGTCATTGTTAGCCACATGATCACTATGCCACTACACGTGAAGTTTACACTATTACGATTTGCCATGTTGACCACAGACGTGGGTCCAACAGGATTCTTCCCCCAGAAAATGCTGCGGACAACCATGGATATCGACTGTCCGGAGTGGCTAGACTATTTCTGTGGGAAACTTCGATTTCAGGCGATCCACAATTTGCTTCCCAGGGCTCCGCGGCATAATCTCCGATGAACTCAGAAATTGGTGCTGCAGTTCTGCCATAAGGTCGACATTCCGTATGCGCTGTATGAGTTTCTTTGTGGGAATTCGGAAGGTCGTGGGGGGTTTGGCAGAGGTTAGTCGGCAGGCGGCTATTCTGGCACGTTGTCAGAGAACTATTGCGGAACGAGAGGATCTCATTATTCATGGTCGTTGATTGATCATGGCCTCATGGATTGTCTGCATACCAGTCCTATCCATGTTTAGACCTGACATCATTGTAATCGGCTACCACCGCACACCATAGATCTACCCCTCGTGCTCTTTAGCTAATCGATCTGATATGAATCTTCGGGTGCAAATCTGCAAAACACACCCCCACCCACTCCATTACATCAACCATTCTTTAGGCTCGTGGCATGCAAAACATCTCAACCTGTCCTGCAGGTCCTCCTCAAAATCGCCGAACAAAAACGAACCAATAGAACACTAGGTCGGTATAAGACACGATCGGTCGATCTCGATTGATTAGTTGGTTGATCGTCATCTGGCGTGCGGTTTGCGTGGGGATGAAGATAATATTCCTGGGTATGGGGCGGTCACGGAGTTCTCCGTAATCTTGACAGACACCGATAACTTTGTTTATAAATTGTGTCGGGGGGGGGCGATGCGGTGCGATGCGAAGATTGACCGAATATTGGACAGGTGACTGAGTGTTCCATACCACGAGTAGGGAGTATGTATCTGATAGTTAATAATATCTAACTCTCTCACACTCCATCAGATTCTCCCCTATTATTATGGCATGCAGTAAGACTACTGTATTTACCAAAATGAAAGTTCAGCCAATAAGGTGATATTTTATACTATCTCCGGGAGAGAGTCATCCATTGGCCACTTGAAAAATAAACTTTGACAGGGCTCAGGATTTATCTGGAACGAGGAATGCGATTGGTGGCTGTTTCGGGTAAAAATGAAAAAGCAATGGTCTGTGCGTAGTCATAGGACCGTGTACTCTCGTCCGTTATCTCAAGAGTACTATGTATGTACTCTGGATTAAGTTGTGTTCCATAGGAGGTTAGCCTACTGTACGGAGTAAGTAAATGCAGAGCCGTGTACGGAGTACTCCACCATCATCCAAGCATGAACAGTCAATGGTTCCATAATTGCAGTCACACAATACAATCCCATTCTTACAAGTAGCACTGCAGAATGCAGAGTCGTATTTCCCGGTACGTGGTTACTGGGAATTGACCCAAAGCTACTTGTTCTTACATATGTACCAGAGTCCATCAACCCGGTACAGCCAGTTGTATCACCACCGGAGAATTGACCGCATCCAGCCGTGACCGATGAACCAATCATGACTCGCACGAGGGAAAGCTGGTGCAGCGTCGGCTCCGACGTCGTGAGTCATGCAAAAATATGTAATCCCACCGACGAGGTTCTGGTGCGTACGTCCCATGGCTGTGGTCTGCGCTCGTACAAGCTTAGCTGAAATCATCAAGCATTCTCATTATTCTCAACCATGGATTGACTAAATCTCGGAATTCCGTATGGGCTCATTGTAGCCTGAATCTTCCGTCACTATTCTATACTTGGACTAACACGGTCCTGTTAATACCGGATTCGGCCGGAAACTGGAGACATTTTTGATTCGGTCCGCACCGCCGGGGCCTGAGTGGAGACAGTCATTTGAAGCCAGCCAGTGGGCAAACATGGCGAACGCCACGGTGGAACTACTAGAAAGTACACGGACCATTGGCAGGACGGGTTGGGGGCGGTGGGGTATTTCCGCATGTGGTATGGTAGCACAGAGAGGTATTCCTCGTACCGCGTGGCCTTTTTGGGATAGCGTAGTTAGGTATCTGAGATGAGTTTGGAGTAGAGTTCAAACGTAGGATATGTTTAGAGTTAATTTAAATCGATAGAACATGAGAAGCATGAAAAGCAACGAGTAGCAATTTCAGCTGATAACTACTACTGTAGTGCTCCGTATGTACAGAGTACCAATCGATATGACCCGGCCATGCATCCCTGTCGAATCCATCGGCCGATCTGTTCATTGCAGATCCAATTTACCGTTGTGATAGTATCGGCATGCTTACACAAGTAGTACTACCCTTTAATTAAGGGTTGACACCGTTGGCAACACCCCCGGAACTATTGGGTCCGGTACTGGAACGTGGCAGGTGTGATCATATGGTGGCCCAAAAATGGTACGGGGTGCTTACTATGCTTATGTGCTTATAAATGTCATGTCTGAATCTCGGATAATCGAATAAGAGTGCGTGTACATACTTGTGGCGTAGGGGAAGGTAAAATTGAGTGGAATGTACCGGGAATAAAGGCAGCCGAGATAAGCGCAATGAGTCTGTGTTGTATGGAGCACCGATATTACAGCACATATATCCGATCCGTTGGACTGGGACACAGCATGCTGACGAGCTCCAGCTTGGAATTCTGCAGTTATCTTGTGCTACTGAATCTTTCTCTGCTTAATGTCTTCCGTAAATTGTACTACTCCTCCCTACATGGCACTACTATGTACAGAAGCACTCAATAAATAATAGGAGATTCGATGGGAAAAAGTTTCCTCTAAGCGAAGCACCATCCCTGTCGCCAAGGGCCACTAACCACACTAGCCCCGGAGAGAGTGGAGCCAACAAAAATAATTCCTCCCGTGACAGGATGAAACCACGGACCACTCTCATTGTCCGCCAACTTGCTGCCCTGCCGGGAAGCCTAAACAGTCCGCTTCCTCCCATTTGAACCAATTATGAAAATGATCACTCCCGGTTAACATCCCAGATCCACTGCTCTGGCTCGACCGAGTGGATCATCATCCACCAGCCAACCACTCAAAGCTCGCGTCAGAATTTCCGGTAAAGAAAAACCTCGTACCTGACGTACGGGTTCGATACCAGCATCAGCGCCCCTTGGCGCTCTCGCCGTGTATGTACATTACCGTAAAACTGCTGCCGCTCTCTCCCACTCTCTGGCCTCCTCTCTCTCTTCTTTTCTTCTCTTCTTCTCTTTCTATCTTCCCTCTTTCTTCTTTTTTGTCTCTTTTCCCCATGTCACCTCTTTAACCTATCAAATTATTCTTTTCTTCTTCCGTCTGAACCATACGTATTCCGCTCTACCCCGGACGGGATCTTCGCTGGTTCCTCCCCCCGGTTACTGTCTGTCGGGTTGTTTTTCTTTGTCTCTTGACTATCTGATATACATCCTTTATATATACCCCTGATTGGCGCCTTATAAGTCTCGGGTATCTGCCTAGCAAGAAATAAAAAGATCGTTCTTTGTTGTTTTGGTCTCAACTCCTGCAGTTTCCCGAGCTTCACACGTCTACCGACTGGTCGGTTTCACGCTAGGAAACGGGGAAGGACTTGTTTTTCCAGAGCCTCAGAGAAGAACTGATAGAGATTTGTCTCGATCGGTTCGCTGATTCTTTTAACGTTGGATAAATCAATCGTCTGGTATGTGGAACGCGATCGATGTCTCGGAATTCCCCTGGCAAGTGTGCTAACGTTAGACAGATATACCAACCCAAAATGGCGACGCGAGTGCCCCTCATGCCTCCGGAGAACGAGACGGATGCCCATTTTAGCCGGATTACCCGTGAGGGTAAGAGGATATCGTACAAGCTCAGTGTTATGCAGCAACCTGAGCGTGCCAGAGCCTGCGGTGCAGGTGCCAAATGTATGCAACTACCTTTCGGATAAATCGAAAGAAAGGGAAGACTAACTGAAAAAGCGTCTGCCGACCGTCGACCGGTTGATCCTCCGCCCGTGGTTGAACTGCGCATCTTCGAATCCGACCCCAACGACGACCTGCACAAGACCGACATCACCTTTGCCTACAATGCCAGTTTCTTCTTATACGCGACATTGCAAACAGCGCGCCCCATTGCGCATGGACGAGTTGCTGGTGCTCCGACTACCCCCGTGTTGACCGGTGTGCCCGTCGCAGGAATCGCCTATTTGGACCGTCCGTCTCAGGCTGGCTACTTCATCTTTCCCGATCTGTCGGTCCGCCATGAGGGTCGATACCGCTTGACCTTCCACCTGTACGAGGAAACCAAGGATCCGAAGGATGCCGACAGAGATCCCCCGATGCCGGACACCACTGTTCAACCGCTTAAACCGGGTGCCAGCCCTCCTGATGCTTTCAACTTCCGTCTTTTAGTCAACTCCGTCCCCTTTACCGTGTACAGCGCCAAGAAGTTCCCGGGTCTGGCCACCAGTACTTCCCTGAGTCGGATTATCGCTGAACAAGGCTGCCGTGTTCGCATTCGCCGTGATGTCCGCATGAGACGCCGTGCTGACAAGCGCAACGACGACTACGATGAGTATTCTGCGGCACCCCGGCAAGCAGACAACCGGTACTCCACACCAGATGCCTACGCTGCTGCCGCTGCTGCCGCTGCAGCAGCAGCCACCCCCGTCGAACGTCCACGATCTGCCAGCACCAGCACGATCGAACCCGCTTTCCCATACGCTCCTGATGCGCAGCGTCGACCTTCGGGATCCGACTACGGATACCCGTGTGCGCAGCCCTACCAGAGAGCCATTCCTGCCGCGCCGCAAGCTGCGGCTCCTGCTACTGCGTCGCAGGCATCACCGTATCCTTCGCATCTTGCTTTCGGCTCTGGGCCTCAGTACCACGCTCCCCCGCTCCCACCCACTCCCCAAGCGGCCGCACCGGTTATCCCATACTCGCCTCATCTGTCATACTCCCACACCAGAAATCCGTCCACCGAATACGAACCCACAGGGTACCCCTACCCTCAACCGCGACCGCCCACCGAGCGGACTTCCAGCTGCCCCGGTCCTCTGCCGCCTCTCCGTCCTCTGGAGCCACAAAAGGGCTTCACGCAACCAACGGGTGAACCTCGCTCCTCGGATCCCAACGCTTATCACCAGTCTCAGGCCCTACCTCCAGCGCCACGATCTCAAACACCCTCAACAGGTATTGCACCTTCTCTTCCGCCTTTCTCGGCTCTGTCCAGCGGCAGTGAATACGCCCATCACATGCCCAGCAGCATGGTTCTGAACCAGAGCCACGAGGTGAATCCGGGCAGGCGGTTTTTCTACGATGCTCCTGGATCGAAGTTGAGCAAACGGTCGCACGATGAATCATTTGGGCCCGATGAGCGCCCGATGCAAAACGGCATGCGACCAGATACAGAATTGTATCCGAACTTACAACGGAAGCTTACTGAGTCCAATCGCGCCTTCTTTGGTGATACCCGCGACGAGATGGCGTACAAACGAGCCAACGGCCGCATGGCCATGAAGATTCCGCCGGCTTATTCTAGTTAATTTTTCTTAATTTTCTTCCTATATATTTGGACGGCGTCCTGGGCGGTTTTTCTTTTGGTGGATGGGTTTTATCGCATTATATTCCCTGATCTGCAGTTTGGAGGTTTTTCATGGGACGGAATTGATGTTTATACCACTTTGCCTTGTCGTTCCTTATTTCCTTTTCTTGTCTGCTTTTTGTACATGATTTTCCCCGGCTCCTCTATTCTGAGTACCATTTTCGTTTGTTCAGGATTCCACTCCTTGACTCTGTAGCCTTTTCTTGCTTATTGATTCCCCCCTGTCTCGTGTTTTAGCTATTCTGTTGGTTATGGACACTGCATATGAGCGGCCTGCGCCATGATACTTGAGATGCTGAATTCAATTCGAGTGCCTCTTCCCTATATTACTTCATTGTAAAGTACGTGCGCCAAAAAAAAAAGAATTGAATGACATGTCCAACCGAGACAATGTATATAGCAGTGTATGCACCGATCTATGTAGGAGACAATGGTATTGAGTCCTTGCAGGCACATATGAAACATTTGACAGCTGAACCTGCATAAATACGTTGAACTGACTAGATTCTACATGTCTGCTACGAACTAATACTAATAAAGAATTGGAACTGACTTGGCATGTTTTGCTCTGGCATTTTTAGTTTCAGTCGAGGATCGCCGCAAACTCCGCAATGTAAACAACTCCCATAACAACAGCGACAGCAATAATAACAACCACTCCACGGCGTTTTTCTCTTTCTTTTCTATTGTATTCTTCGCTTCTTTTCTGGTTCTTTGTATTTTCTATTACTATTATTGTCGACAACTATCTCAATGTCTACGGATTGATTCCCTGATTCTCTGTTATTCGGTTGCTAACAAACAAGCAGGTTACCATGGCCGAGGTTCGTCTTTTCACCTCTGCTCCCTAACATATACTGTCTACTCACAACAGAAACAATAAAAGACCCCCTGCCTCGAGGTAAACCTCGACCTCGACCCCCTCCACGCCGACCACCAACTCCAAGAAGCCCTCCACCTCAACGCCAGCCGCGACGACCTGGCAACCACGCCCTCCGCAGGTCGCAAACACTCCCGCTCGAGCTCGAATATCAGCGGTACCAGTCTGGATTCGAGCGGCTCAGATGTTTCTGGGAAGTATGACGATGCAGATGAGCTCGAGTACTTCAATAATGATGCTGGTAACGACGGAGTGAATGAATCGCCGCGTTCACCGAAGAGACGGCGGTCGAATGATTGGCCTGAGGATTCTCGTGCACAAGCGCATGGACATGATAAGGGAAAAAACGAAGCGAAAAAGTACCATGAAAATACGGGTAGTTTCGGGCGGAGATGGAGGAATCGCAAGAACGGTTCTCCTCGTGTAACTGCTGCAGCTTCGAGTTCGAACTCGAAGAGCCCCAAGAGTCCTGCGCCCCGTGGTCGGCGATCTCGTTTCGTCGAGGGAACTATGAATGACAGCATCAGTGAGAAACCGCCCAGTATCTATCTACGCGAAGATTTGTATGCGCAACAACACCAGCAGAACCCCCAGCAACAGCACTTGCCGCACGAAAGGGGCTCCGGTGGTGCGAGCAACCACAGTCATAAATCTTCGGGGATCTTTCGATTTGGGAAGGCGATTGCATCCGCATTCAATCCCTTTGGTGGATGGGGGAGTGTTTCTGGGGCTTGGAAGGGGGGCTCCTCTGGTTCTGGTTCTGGTTCGGGCTCTGCGTCTACGGACGATAACTACAACCAACAACAAAAAGACGATATCGCACGTGTGCACAGAGCCTACGAGGAGTTGAAAAGGTCAGGATTCAAGGGAACGGTCAAAGGCGCGTATATGCAAGATGCGCAGTCCTCGAATGCACTCCCCGAGCAGACGTGGAAATCCATACAGGCGAAGATGGACACCAACTACAAGCAACCTACCCCAGGCCGTCACGCGCGACAGATGTCTGGAGAGAGCGAAGACTCCACAATTGGGGGATCGATCAAGACATCCTTGGATTTTCGGAGCTCTTTGGATCTTCGGGGAGCGTTGGATCTTCGCAAGGCCAAGTCGTCGCTTGGTATCTCTGCTCTGGTCAAACAGCAAGAACCTAATACCCCGGAAGTGCGGAAACAGAAGTCCCGGAAGGATCTTTTGCGACAGGCGAAGCTGTTAAAGAAGGTTAGCAATCTCGAGGATAAGCTTGAGCGTACTAGACGGGAGCTTCGCGAGCTGCAGGGTATTCAAGACAAAGTACCAAAAATCCCAAAGGAATATGACCAGGAACATGTTCAGACACAGCGATGCGAAGAACAATCACCGCCACAACCACAGCAGCAAGACGAGGAACCTGAGCAGCTACAAGTGCAGGAATTGGTCCCGCTGTCAGCATCGGAACAAGCCATGTCTCTCGAACAGTCCTACTATCCCAAAAAATTCGTTCCCGGTACTCTTTCCACACTTCCATCGGAGAGGTCTTTGGAGAACCAAGCGGAAGCTGAAGATAAGAAGCGTGTCAGCGGTAATCATCCTACTGCTGCTGGTGCTGCTGGAGAACCGTTGCAGTCGCTTTCACCAAACATTACTAGTGAAGCGAATACAACCACGCCCAAAAAGGAGACCAAGCGACAATCGTCCCTATCTGCAGCAACTGATAGCCCGTCCCTTAAGCGCAAATCCCCCGATCCAGAGTCTCTGGAGGCAACCAAAGCTCTCGACCCGAACCAAGACAACGACAGCATTCCCGACAAGGGAACCCCCTCTGCCACGACCACGCCCACCAAATTAAACAGCACTCGATCCCGCCGCTCCAAACTCCAGAAAATGGGAAAAAGTGATAGCCCCGGCTCCGTAGAACGCAGAAAATCCCAGTCTAGCACTCCTGGATCAATCACGCGGCGTAAGCCGCGCTACCTGAACCCCACCAGCCCGCGATCCTCCCCGTCAGCCAGAAGAAGATCCAAATCGATTTCCAACTCAACCTCTGCTTCGCCTGGAAAGGTGCAGGCGCGTCTGAAGACGAAGAAGGGGTTTTATGACCTTGCATCCGCTTCCGCTACTGCTCTACCTCAAACTGATAAGGAAATCGGTATCGACATGGACGTGGACTCGGATGCAGACACGGATATCATGGACTACGATATGGATTGCGCGCAGCAACAGCAAAACTATTTTTACATGCAGGGCGAACAACACCTAAACCCCGATCACAGTGCAAACTCAACGCCAACACGCACGCCTAGCCGCAAGTTCTGCTATGATTTCGAATACATTCCTCCCGTCCCACCGCTCCCGAAGGATCTCGCTGCTACCGCTGCGAAGGTCGATCAGCGGTTAGCTAAGGAGTTGAACAGGAGGAAGAGTGTTGGGACGACTGCTGTGCAGCACGGTGCCCAGCAGAGTCACTTGCAGGCGAAGCAGCGGGTGGGAGTGCAGGTACCTGCGAAGGATGATTTTGAATGGCCGGAGGATATTTTCTGATTCCTTGTTTATCAGATGAGTTTTTCTTTTTTTTTTTTTTCTCTGTACTTCTTATGTTTCTGTCCTGGGATTCATGTTCAGACTTGAACTTGGACAGACTGATGATATGATGATTTACGACCATTTACTAATTTTGTTGGAGTTCTGCCTGGATATTTATGATGTTGGTTATGTTGGAGTTATTTCCTATGTTGTCTGCTAAATAACAGTAATGCTATGTTTGACCCGCTTCTTAACGACTCTAACCGACATCGTAAGCTTTGATATACAATGCAACCAATGCAATCTACAAAACAGCAGTAGCATTAGCATGCGACCCAACACCGCCCGCCACATTCGCCGGCGCACTCGTCACAAAAAACGTCCACTTCCCCAATTCGCGACACCGCCCACTCAACTTCTCCAAATCCCACATCTCCCCCAACGGCATACCCCACAGCGCCAGAATTTGCTGGTGAATATATCCGTTCTCCTTCTTCGGCGGCCAGCACTCAAACGTCGGCGAATCACCCACCAATGCCGCAAAGTAAGAATCGTGCAACCAATCCAAGATCGCTTCTTCCTGCGCCACGCCAGCAAACTGCGTGCGCTTTGCACCCTCCGTGCGGGCTTCGGGGGTGAGCTGGTTGTAGCGCTCGATGAAGCCCGTGCGGACCATGAGGATGTCGCCGGGTTTAATGGAGCCGCCTTGGGACTCGGGACGAATGTCAAGGCCTTGGGATTTAGCGCAGGCGTTGAGGTCGGTGAAGGTAATGGGGTGAGGCGTGTAAGGGTCGTAGGAGATATTGTTGGCGTTGGCGTAGTGGCGGTAGTCGAGAAGGATGGCGCGGCCGGCGATGCCGTGGGTGGACCAGTGGTGGATGCTGCATTTGAGGTTGGCGTCGTCGCCGTAGATGTCGGAGGGTTTTGTCTGCGTGCGTTAGCTCTGGCTTTATAGGGTGTAAGGGTGGGTGCTTACCCCGTTGTAGAAACAGCCAGAGTCGATGTGACCAAACTAGTTTCGTTAGTATTTGCCCCATGGGGTAGATATATATTAAATGAAGGTTAACATACATGACGAAATCCATCCCACTGAGTGCCACTCTGCGTGTTCAGGTTATATGTATCATCATAGGCAACTCCAGGGAAAAGTTCCTTAATATTATGCTGGAAAACCTCTCGTCCGAATGCCGGTGTCTTAGGGACGTCCAGGGGAAGACTGCCACATCAACTCCTTGCACATACATATACAATCACCATTGGACACTCACTCCAGTCGAATTATTTCACCAGTATTGATTTCCTGAGCCGCAGCTTTGACACGAGTCGGTGTCAACAAGTTCAATCGTCCAATCTACATCGACAGTTAGCATGACATATCATCCATGCCTGTAGAAGCAACTCACCCCATCATCCTTTCCCCAAACCCAAGCCGCATCTTCTGGCGCACCAGGGAGCTTGGGTAATTCTTTGCGAGAGGGGAACCGGGTCGAGTCGGGGTTCCAGGGAAGTTGGTTGGGGTCTTGGACGGTGGACATGGCTGGAAGCTAAGTACAGCGGAGAATTGGGAGTTGGGATAACCAGGGAGAAACAGAGCTGGGCAATTTGGAGCGGAGAAAACAGGGAAGGGAAAGGAATCCCTTATATAGCATCTTTTTCTGGTCCTGGTGGGTAAACTCCAACGTCCCCTCCGGATTCTCTCATCCGGGGAAGAGCCATAGCAACCTGGTCGCTGATTGCAGAATGAGTGTCTGTCACTGGCTGGAAGAACGGAAAGACAACGTGTAAAAAGCTAGATAGAGACATAATTACTGGAGGCAGAAGAGGGGATCGTAATGGTTTCATGGAGCGCTGTGGAGGTGTTGCTAGTTATAGATGCTTTATGTCAGCGTGGAGAGGATGATCTTTGGAATTTCCCCGCATTTCGGAAGACCGCTACTACCGGTGACAGACTACGAAACACAACATGATTCATGACCTAAAGGTCTTTTTTTTTTTTTTCTTTCTGTTTTATTCGGTCAAGAGTACGTGTAGTAAACACTTGGATATGATACACTGCCAATTGGTGTTGTGGTGTCCATGTCCGGCGCCAAAGACCAAAGATCAGGCAGACCGCGGACAGGCAAAGAAACATGATCATTCGTCAAGGATGTTGTCGACCTCGGTCAAGACAAGCTCATGCAATATGTGCGCAAAGTAAAAAGAAAATCAGAACGCCGAGGACGAAGCAAACTTCGCCTAAGCAACAAGTCACCCAGACCACCGTAAACCATGTGTGAATCCCAATCGTATCGGAAAAGAAATGACAACCCATCTGTCGAAATGCGAAACACCAGGAATTCGTAGGACGCTATCATCCAGACGCCAGCAACATAAAAAATGACAATTGGTTTCGCCACGCCAAAAAAAAAAAAAAGACACATAATAAAAGAACACCAGATAGATAATAAGATACGACGAAATAAAAATTAATCACCGCTAAGGGTACGGCGCCGGTAGACTTTCATCACGCAAGAGTGATTTAGGTGAGCGTCGGCACCCCAGTGGACTGAGGGGCACCACGCCCGCCACGGAAACCACCACGACCTCGGGAGAAACCACGGCCATAACCACCGCGGCCACGGCCATAGCCTCTACCGCGGCCACGGCCTCTGTAACTGCCCCGGTAGCCGTCGACACTACCTTGACCGAAGGTCTCGATGTTGCGCTTCTCTTCTTCGCCACGCCATTCGCGACCAACAACGCGAGCTCCGGTTCCTTCCTCACGGTCACGGGCCTCGCTGGAGATGTTGTCGAAGAATGAGCTAGTCCTGTTGTAACTATTGACAGGCGCAGAAGCTGGCGTGCTGCTAGTGTCCACGTCCTCGGGTTGAGGAGCACCCTCCTGAGGAACATTTTCCGCCTCGGCCGCAGGACTACCAGTGGCGATGGCTTCCTTGACCAGGTCCTGTTTGTTGAACTTCGCATTCGCGGTTTCAAAATCATAGTCGGTCTGCGGGACCTCGACCTTCTTGTGTTGTTGGCCTTGGTACTGACCACGGCCGCCACGCCCACCACGATGTTGATAACCGCCGCGCTGGGGACGGCTGCCATCGTTGGTCTTCAAGTCATTCATCTGCTTGGTCACATGTTCAACAGAAGTCTCAGGTTTCTTAGGAACATTGGGCTGCGGCAGTTTAGCCATGGCAGCAGCGACTGCAGCAGTGGCCGCACGAGTAGCTTCAGTAACGGCGGCTTGAGCAGTGCCCTGCGGCACATTGTTCCCTGGAGCACTAGCCAGTGGAGGTTGAGCTACAGCAGGAACCCCAGACCTAGAGGGTTGGGAGAATGGAATCGCCGGCTCCACGCGACTGCTCCTGGGTCCAGTGGGTGGCACCTTGGACGGAGTTGCCGCGGCAGCTCCGGGCGCAGCTTGTACAGCTTCAGTTACGTTGGGCTTAGTTTCAACAGGCGGAGTTGGCGGCTTTTGCGCCGTGGCGGCAACACCAGGCGCAGGTGTAGCAGCCTGGCTGGTTGGCTTACTGGCGGGTGTTTCACCGACCGGAAGCTCAGAGGTTGGCTTGAGAGGGTTTACGGGACCCGCACCCGGCATCCCAGGACGATGCTGTTGAGGTGGGGTCTGGTGTTGGCCTGGAGGTCCAATGGGAATCTGAGGTGGGAAGGCTCCAGGTGCTTGGGGGAAACCCTGACCCGGAGGAGGATACCACGCTGGTGGCAATCCATACGGCGGAAAACCAGGTCCAGGTGGGAAAGGAGGCCCAAAGCGTTGTCCATAAGGCGGGTAGAATCCTTGGAACTGAGGCTGTTGGGGATAGCCAGGAGGAGCTTGACCAGGGACCTGAGGCTGTTGTGGCGGCTGGGATTGAGGAAGACCCTGCGGACCCGTCCGGGACATACTCTATTCATGACTGTTAGCAACTGATCGGACAAAGCGAGCAATGCAAGTCAAAACAAGAATAGTTCGATCATATCAGAAGGAAGGCAACGGAAATATCCACATGAATTGTTTGCGCAATTCGGAACAGGTCTGTGAGTTTACATCCGAAATAATTCATCCTATGATCAATTGCCGGACCGCGGCAGGTGTGCACACGGAATGCCCGGACAATGTGACAAAAAGAAAGAATAGAAAAGTGAAGGCACTTACTCCTAGAATGGCGGGGTCATCTGGGACTTGAGGTGGCTCAGGCTGTGTATTTTCCTTTTCCTCAGCTACGCTGATGTCCTTGACATCACTACCCCGGAAGACAATGTATTCGTAGACACTGGCAGATGGAGGGATCTCCTCGGCCGGGTTGCCTCGTCTGCCTTCCGTTCCAAAGGAAACAACATTCTCGAGAGCTATTGTCGAAGCCTCAGGGTTGATCTCATGTAAAGTACCAACATAACTAAGGACAGCAAAGCAGTTAGTTCGACGGCTCAAGCAGATAGCGATTGGAAAGCAAGGATGACATACCGAATATCACTCTTAGAGATCAGGTTGAACCGCTGACTGCCAGGTGTTAACTCCAGCCGAGCCGCACAAACCCTGGTTCAGACCAGTAGGCATAGAAGACTGACCCTATTAAATGGTTCATATCCATGCTGACAGGGAGTTGCGCGACGCGCGCGAGTGAGAAGAAAGAGTAACGAAGAAGAAGAGGTGGAGGGGAGGTATTTAAATGGACGACGGAGAAGGGGAAAAAGGGAAGTCAAAATGTGCGAACAAGCGAGAAGAAGCGAAGAGAGAGAGGAGGGAGTGGGAAAAAGGAAGAAGAAGCGAAAAAAGCGGGTTTTGTGGCCAAAAGTCGGTTACGGCGGACTGCAGGAGCTCCATAGGCAGTTTTGATTGAAGAACAACACAGCAGAGAGGAATATCATCGGGTCCATTAGAGTAACGAACACCTTGTGTCTCTGCCAATAATTCATAATGGCTCAGTCTTCTCATCGAGACGATTTTTTCCAGACCTCGTTTGTACCATATTGCATCTCTCAACTCCAGGCCCGTTACTAATCACCATCTCTCCAGGGCTGCTTTGGGTGAGCAGGAGCGAAAAGATGCCAAATCCCAGAATACAAATGGCAATCCCATTCGATTGCAAAGTAAGATCCTGGCTATTCAACCGGATCCCTTGAATGCTGGCTCTGTCTTTGTGGCCCAGAGTGCCGGTACTGTCCGGAGGGTCAGACTCGAAGTAGGTACATGGTGTCCTTAAGACTATCGGATGCCCGGCCAAGCCTCCTAACGCAATTCTCTCCAATGATTCATAGACAGGAGAAACTGCTGCTCTGTATAAGGGTCCTACTGCTCCAGTTACCAGCATTTGCTTCAGCCCAGATGGAAAGTTTCTGTTCGCCGGATGTTGGGACAAGACAGTATGGAGCTGGGATGTGGCCACGCGGCAACCTAAACAGCGGTATGAGGGGCATACCGACTTCGTAAGGGCCGTCATCAGCACCAGACTAAATGGTCAAGATCTTCTCATTACCGGAGGAGCCGATGCGCAAATCCTGGTATTCGACATCACCAGTGGCCAACGACTACACGTTCTGAAAGGTCACGCTAAGGGTCTCCAAGATCTAGCGATCGATCCCGTCTTCTTGGACCCAGAGAGCAAGGAAATGATTGTATATAGTGCAGGAAGCGACCGTGAGATTCGACGCTTCGACATTTCCGCCGGCAGTCAAGATCTGACTCACACGGACCCTCTGTTGGCTCATGACACCAGCGTCTACAAGCTTTTCTTTGACAATGATGCTGATCTTTGGACCGCCTCTGCTGACAGAACGGCAAAATGCCTCGTAAGGGACGACAACTGGAAACCCAACCTCGTGCTACAACATGATGATTTTGTCCGGGATGTAGTGGTTTACGAGCAAGGAGGCTGGGTGGTTACCGCCTGCAGAGATGAGGAAGTTCGTGTATGGAACCGATCGGTATGTTTCAGGCCCCATTGCTAGAGCAGCTGCCATGGAGAATGACAATAACATGTACAATACAGACAGGAAAGCTCTACCATACGTTCTCTGGTCATTACGAGGAAGTCACAGGGCTTGTGCTTATTGGATCGACCGTCGTCAGCGTTGGAATCGATGCAACCATCCGCCAATGGTCCCTCAAGCCGGATGAACTTCAGATAGCGGTGGAAAAGGCCAAGAAGACTACACCGGATGAGGACGAGGAGAAACCAAACCCCGAGAGCATGTTGACCGAGGAGGAAGAGCGGGAGCTGGATGAATTGATGGAAGAGGAATGAATGGTTTTGGTTTAGGGTCCAATTCCTATATAATCGAGATCATGGCCAGGCATGAAATGTAAATACGTACTTGTAATGCTCAGTTACTAGCGGTGATATATCGATGACGTAGTGCAGCAGGGATCTCCGGTAGTTATGCGGGCGTATGTCAGCAATGCACACGACCTGCTCCGCTCCATTCTCGAAACACCCGCCCGGTTGTTACTGGCCACTCTGTTGCGACTGGATGCTACCACGCTAGGCTTATTACTGCTACTGCTTTCGCTTTAATTAAATACACTTGTCGTATTATCCTTCATCGCCGTGTTCTTCCCTCGTATCTTATCGGCCTCAGCCCCTCCTCGGAACAACGTGGGCTTATCCTCAGCGCCGGACCGAGCACGTTGACACCAACAACCCATAACCTGCAGAATGGCCACTACATCGGGCATGCATGTACAGACGCATGATGGCGGGCCGGAGACCGAGCCTAAAATGGTGAATCGACTGCGGGATAGCAAGTCGCCTTATGTGAGAACTGCCGCTCCCACCCGGTAGGATGGACGATCGCGAGACTAAACTAGCTGGAATAGGTCAGAGCGCATATGCACAATCCGGTGGCATGGCAAATGTGGGATGCAGAGGCCATGGAATTGGCTAGGAGACACAACCGTCTAGTCTTTCTCAGTATCGGCTATTCAGCATGTCACTGTGTGTAGACCTGCGTTGTCGGTTCCGCAGTTCGTCTGGCTAATAGGAATATAGGGTGCCATGTCATGGAAAAAGAGTCGTTTATGTCGCCAGAAGTGGCATCGATTTTGAACGAGTCGTTCATCCCGATCAAAGTTGACCGAGAAGAGAGACCCGACATTGACGACGTTTATATGAACTACGTACAAGCGACCACGGGATCAGGAGGCTGGCCTCTGAACGTCTTCTTGACACCGGATTTGGAACCGGTATTTGGTGGTACCTACTGGCCTGGACCAAACTCATCGACCTTGCACGGACAGGAGACTCTGGGATTCGTCGAGATTCTCGACAAGTTGAGAGAAGTGTGGCAGACCCAGCAGCAGCGGTGTCGCGATAGTGCAAAGGAGATTACCCGACAACTTCGGGAATTCGCAGAGGAAGGGACACATTCTCACCAAGGTGACCGAGAAGCGGATGAAGACTTGGATATTGAGCTCTTGGAGGAGGCATACCAGCATTTTGCCGCGCGATATGATTCGGTCCACGGAGGGTTCTCCAGAGCGCCTAAGTTCCCAACGCCTGCAAATTTGAGCTTCCTTCTCCGCCTGGGGATCTATCCCAGCGCCGTATCGGATATTGTGGGACAAGAAGAATGCGAAAAGGCAAGCGCCATGGCGGTTAGCACACTCATCAGAATGGCGCGCGGCGGTATCCGGGACCATATCGGCCACGGTTTCGCACGGTATAGTGTCACGTCTGACTGGCTCTTGCCTCATTTCGAGAAGATGCTTTATGACCAAGCGCAGTTATTGGATGTCTACGTAGATGCGTTCAAAATCACGCATGACCCGGAGCTCCTGGGTGCTGTCTACGATCTGGTTACCTACTTAACGACCAGTCCCATTCAATCCACGGCGGGTGGATTTCACTCTTCGGAAGACGCGGACAGCCTTCCAACGCCAAACGATAGCGAGAAACGAGAGGGTGCGTACTACCTCTGGACGCTGAAGGAGCTGACTCAGGTTCTTGGTCAACGGGATGCCGGAGTTTGCGCTCGTCACTGGGGCGTGCTCCCTGATGGAAACATTGCACCCGAGAATGACCCGCATGATGAGTTCATGAATCAGAACGTACTGTCAATCAAGGCGACACCGCGCCAATTGGCGAAAGAATTCGGGTTAGGTGAAGACGAAGTTGTACGAATCCTCAAATCGGCCCGGCAAAAGCTGCGCGAGCACCGGGAGAAAGACCGCGTACGGCCTGACTTGGACGACAAAATCATCGTGGCATGGAACGGTCTGGCCATCGGTGCGCTTGCCAAATGTAGCGTGTTGTTCGACCAGATTGAGAGTTCGAAAGCGCTGCACTGCCAAGAGGCTGCAGCGCGAGCTGTGAAGTTCATCAAGGACAACCTTTTCGACAAACCCACGGGTAAACTATGGCGTATCTACCGTGATGGCAGCCGAGGCAACACGCTTGGGTTTGCAGATGACTATGCGTACTTGATTCATGGATTATTGAACATGTACGAGGCTACGTTTGATGACACCTATCTACAGTTTGCGGATCAGTTGCAGAGTAAGGTCCCAAATTTCTTACGCAATGGCAATGACTGACTATTCTCCAGGGTATCTGAACCAGAATTTTAGCGCCCACACCGGATCAACACCGGCCGGATTCTATAGCACACCATCTACGTTGACGCCAGGCATGCCGGGGCCTCTTCTACGGTTGAAGACAGGCACTGAATCTGCCACACCATCTATCAACGGAATTATCGCCCGCAACCTGTTGCGACTCGCGACACTACTGGAAGACGAGGAGTACCGGACTCTGGCGCGACAAACGTGTCGCTCATTCTCCGTCGAAATCCTGCAACACCCATTTCTGTTTGTCGGACTTCTGGACGCCGTGGTTGGGCTAGAAACAGGTACCCGACAGGTTACCGGAGTGTATTGCTCGGCAGACATTACCGAAACAAAATTAGGACTCGAAGAGGGCCTGCTTGACCGCGCTAACGCACCGATATCAGCTCGAGACCTGGTGGCGAAGCAGGCGCGTAAAGAAGCGGGCCTGGCGACGTCGTCATCGAGCGCAACGGTGGCGCTGGTGGATATCCGGCCGTCTCATGCAGGCGACTTCGTAGGCAACCCTTCATTTTGGCTGCGGACACGGAATCCGATGTATCGGGAACTGAAGGCGTCAGAGCCGGGGAAGAATTACCTACAGGTTTGTGAGGGGGGCAAGTGCCGCATAGTGGACGTATAAATTTCTCTTTTCTTGTCATTTTGCATAGCTTTAGTCGTTTGTCATTGGTCATATAGAGTCGAATCTTATCCAATTACTTTGGTAAAAGAATGTGCACTGATCGTTGATGCCTCAAGTAGATGACGGCCATTGCCGGGGTTCTAACCGTCAACAACGGCAGATCGGATCTACCGGGATCTGAAGCACTTGGCTGGAATATGAAGGATGAATGGGATAGGTCAATTGTCAGGCAGCCAAGCTTCAAGAGAATCAATTGGAAATCTCGGAGATTAGAAATGCCCTTAATTACCGGTGACCAATGACCAGTAAGCGTGACAGTGAAGCAGGTAAATTAACGAGTTAAATGATTAATGGATGGATTCATGTCATGAATCTTGAGATTCTCTCGGCTCTTGTCGTATAGCGGTTCTGGAACCGATGGATTTGGCCAAAGACTGCCATTTGCCGAGAAGTGAAATGAAGGGAACAGGTGGAAAAATCCTGCGGACGATCTATACCGCGGTTACTATGTCAGAGCGACCCTTCGTATTCAGGTTGAAACTGAAACGGTTGGATGTTTTCGAGAATGCCAGAAGGCTACCCCGGAGGGATTTGGGTTGTATCGGCCATTATTCATGTGTTTGATTTTGCCGGAGGACATACGGGCTGCAGACTACGAAGCATTAATAGTCTAAACTAAGTCCATAGTTGTTGGAGTTCGTATCAGTGGCGTAATACTATGTAGAAATAAGTTCTGGTGGCTGACATGCCGGATGGATACTGCACCCCATACTCCGACTCTGTACGGAGTACAACCACGAACAATTATGTACAGAGTACTCCGTACATGCTGCTCTATCAGATTATTCTAACTCTGGACAAAGTGACAGGTTCTGGACTCTTAGGTTGAACAGCAAGCCAAGCCAAACGGACGGCTCCGGACAGAGGGTAGCAGCGATAATCTCCGAATCCCAATGAAAGCGCAACATGAAACACTGCCTCTTCAGCGATGGGGCAAGTGGAGACAGTGGGATTGGGCTAGTCGTTGCCAAGTTTTGGTGCTTGTTTATCCTTCTTTTACGCATCGCAGTTTGTTTCCGGTCAATATGGACATGATGATCTGTGTTTGTTTTATATGGTTCTCGTAGAATTTTTATACAGTACCATGGGTGTCTTGCATTTGGGTCTCTATAGGATTACAGCATCGTGCCGAAGGATACCATAATTACTGGAATTACAAAAGCAATACAAACCTGCGACAAGGTGGACCGCAGAAAGGAGCGGGATTATCAGCCATTATATCCAATCAGAGATGGTGCCTGACACAGACGGGCCAGGTTATTTACCTTGTAAGGTTTAGTGTACTGCCAGGGGCTCGGGAATCTTCAACCGTCGCACATGGGGTGTGACAATACGGTACAATATGATACCGTCGTCATCACATCATTCAGGGGATCACATCCTACAAGGTTAGTATGGGTTTGTATAGAGTAGAGAAAAGTAGTACAGAATTATGTAGGAATATTCCGTAGTTGAATGCTGCAGAGAATGACCAGCCACAACACAGTACAGGCCAGACAAAGGCAGGCAAGAATGTCGAATGGTATGCGGTGGTTGGTCGAGGTTTCAGGAGATATGGTCATTGGCAGGACTCTTAACTGTGTCTATAACTCTACTGGCAGCCGTGTATGTTGCCCTCGCTCTACTCTCTACCAGTCTTTCTTTCTTTTTTTGATAACATGCTGAAATGAACTGAGAGCTACTCTTACAATGAGAGGTATCATTCTCTCTAGTCCTCTCTCATCCTGAATCCCCCCGCTCTCTCCCATAATTTGCCTCTTGATGGTCCCAGATCGCACGGCCCCACTGTCTCTGTGCCTGTGTCTCCTTTCCCACTAGTACTGTATTTCTCCTATTTCTTCTTCCTTTTCCCTCCCGTTCCCGCTCTCTTCCCTTCCCTTTTCCTCTTCCAAAGGCAGCTTCGTCCTCTCTTTTATATTGTTTTTGTCTTTTTCTCTCTTCTGTTGCTTTTTTCTCCGCCTTTCAGTGCACTTTTTTTTTATATCTTTTTTTCACTCTTTCAAAAAAGAATAAAAAAAAAGGTTATCTAAGGCTGTCGTTCTTTTGTTTATACATTTTTTCCCACCGAAGTACATACAATCCAGCAGATATATCCGCCGTCGCAAAGTGCCCAGCGCTTAACAATTCGCATCGCCAGTTGATCCCTTGTATCGCTCCCTATTCGACGGACTAAACCTTGCGAGCTGTCTTCCTTGATTGCTTGCCTTCGTTCCTTTTACCTGCTTATCGACATTCTATCTGGAACTTCCCGGGGAAGTCTAATTTCACAGTTGACCTGTGTCATTATTCCTTGCCGCTCGCAAATCCACGGTCCCAGAAGAGAGAGCCATATATCAACTTTGTTTTCTGAAACGGGTAGAAAGAACCTTCAATCGATATCAACATGCGTTCATCATTGTTGCTGAGTGCCGTCTGTGCGGCCGGAGTCTGGGGTACGCCTCTCGACATCGACAAGCGCGTCTATGAAACCGACTGGAGCTATGTCACCCTCACCGAGACCTCCACTGCCCAGCCCGTGGCAGCAGCTACCACCACCACCTACGCCCCTGCGCAGGCTGTGCAGGAGACCGAGAACGTCGTCACCGCGGCCCCTGTGACTTCCACCAGCACCCTTCCTCCTGCCCCGGCGCAAACCACCACCTTGGCTCCAGCTCCCGCCAACAACGATAACAACAACGCCAACACCAACACCAACAATGTTGCCAACAACGTTGGTGATGTTGTTGACAGCATCCTGCCTACGGCCTGGACTTCCAGCTGGTCCACCGAGTGGACATCGACCCCCACACAGGCTCCTACTACCATGTCCTCGACCACCTCCAGTGCTGGTTCGCAGGGCACCAACGCCTACCAGCAGGCTATCCTGTACAATCACAACATCCACCGCAGCAACCACTCGGCCAATTCCTTGACCTGGTCCGACACCTTGCAGGCTAGCGCCCAGAAGTTGGCTGCTCGCTGTGTGTACGAGCACGACACGTATGTTCTTTCTACTAGACCTAGATGTATGTTTTCAATTTACTAACGCTTGTACAGGAGCATTGACGGCGGTGGCTACGGTCAGAACATCGGCTACGGTGTCAAGGAGAACAACATCGGCCAGATGATCACCAACCTGATGTACAACGACGAGATGGGCTTCTTCTCCGACCTGTACGGCTTGGCCAGCCCGCTCATGGAGCTGTTCGACAGCTGGGGTCACTTCTCCCAGATCGTCTGGAAGTCCACGACCGAGGTGGGATGCGCCACTGTCATGTGTGACAGCCTGGGCAACGTCGATGCGGGCCAAGCCCTTCCGTTCACCGTCTGCAACTACAACCCTGCAGGAAACACCAATGGGGAATATGCCGACAACGTGCTCAAGCCTCTTGGGCAGCCCATGTTCACGGCATAAATTTGAGATATAAAAATGAAATATATAAAAAAGACATGCTTTCCTGGGTCATGTGATTGTTGGGCATGGTTGTTTCTTTTTGCTATCGACTTGAGGAGGTTGGCGGATGCCATCCTACCTGCTGCATCGACTCACTCGGGAGGGTTGTATCTTTTTTTTGCATCTCTTTTCTCTTCTCTCTACCCTTTTTTAAAGCTTTTTCTTCGCTTCTCTCAAACACCCTTCACGATTTACTCAATGTGAATATTACTTCTTCCCTTCCTTTCTTCTGGTCGATATTGGCAAATGTTTTGGGAGTCCTTGGCGCCATAGCGATTGAATTGAGTGCTTACTGGGCGGTTTTCTACAATATGCCTGATTGATTTCTCCAACCCTGAGAATTGACCAACCAAAGTAGCTCTTGAAATATTGGCATGACGTGGAACGGAGGATTTCTGCAAGTCGTATGTGAATCTTGCATATCGTGCCCATGACCACAATCCGAGAGAAGATTGTCTTCTTTTCATTTGGTTTTATCCCCATTGACAATCTCACTTGTTACTATCATTTTGTTATTCTGTCATTTTTACTTCTGGCCCTACGCTTTGATCGCTTGTTTGACGCTGTGCGGATGATCCGGTGCCAATCTTCATCAGCCGCGCGCGTCATGACGTATCTTAGTTGAATACTATTTGTGTATATTTTATTCTTCTATTATGACCGTGTCGGTTCTCTCGGACCTGCATAGGATCAATTATTGGATTTGTTTCACGTGATTCGTCCATGTGCGCATTGCATTGATGCATAAGCACGTAGGTGTCTGCTATGTTCCTTGGCAAGCAATAGTCCAATACAAGCTTAATTAGTCGCGAGGTCCGACCTCATGTCAAGCCCACGTAGTACTAATATGTATTTCTACTCTAGTAGTTCGCAGTCGCGATGATGTAGCGTTGGCCAGTGCTGAAGTAATTGCCACGTGATCACCCCGCAAATTGCCCAACCAACGCCGAGCTTTTTCCTGAAGAACAGCCCAAAGAGAGGAACCAAAACACTACCGCAACAGCAATTCCCTTCGTCCGAGACGTCACCAAAGATACCTAATCACTGTTTCCCAGAGGTATGACGCTGTGCATGTGCCATGGGTCTTGATCCACTGACAATTCGCCTTATTGACAGCGAGGATTTGCCCAAGACTTAGCCTTCCGTTCGCGTTGAGGATTTGGGCTAACTGCCTTTAATTTCACATTCTCGTTTCTTCGTACTTCTATTCATCCTTTGTCTATTTTTCTGGCATTGTGCAAATCAATCAACTCTATCGACCGAGACTATTGCCTCTGGTTTTGGCTCTTTTAAGGTCTCTCGATCCCCGCATACTGTGGGGAGTAGCGACGGATCTCCATTAACCACCAGCCTGGATTGTTTAACCGGGCCATAAGGCAAAACAAAAAAAAAAAAAAAAGGGTTATTGATTTATAAAGTGATTGAAAGACTCTGAGTCAGTGAGCAAGGAAAACGTAAGGACAGAAGGAATCTTCCAGCTTATCTCCATTCCTCCACGGCAAACCAGTGGCTAAATCTCGTTCTTCAGTTATCCGTTCCCCCGACACATCCTGGTTCCCTCGGACGCTCCACTAAGGACTGCATTCAAGCCGTCAAAAGGCTCACTCCCTACTAGACAGACCTGGTAAGCGGCACTGCGCCTTCTCCCCTTCTTCCGTTGGTCTTTTTTCCATCGCCCCGAATGGACTCCCGTTACTCCACCATCTCCAGGCGGCGACTCGGCGGGGTATCTATTCCTATATGTATATCAATCGCTGCTCTTTATGTTACCTGCTATGTTCTTTCCCGTCTTTTAACACCTCTCACTCTGGTCTGTTGCTTGCCTGACTTATTACCCCCTCGTCAATGCCCTCATATTGTTTGCACGATTGCCACTATTTCTACCGCAGTGCTCTACGTCTTTTGTCCATTCCCACGTTTCTCGCTTGTCGCTTTGCCTAGTTGATTGGACATCCATCACCCACGATTTTCTTTTTCCTTTCTCGTGACCTCAAACTGACGATCATGTCTTACTCCGACATGGCAGTTCGTTTTTTTACTGCCCCTAAGCCTCTAGGGGACACGATGGCTTCCCCCAGACGTCTTTCCCAACCTACTCTCGAACCTAAGATTGCATCTTCCAACAACCCGGCATTAACAAGCGGCGACATGTCGGCACAACCCAAGACCAACGGTGCCGCACCGGCACCAGATGTGTCCTCGAAAGAAAAGAAGGGTCTGACTTTCGCCAACCAAGACTCTCTTCCTAAACTGCCTGTTCCTGAACTTGAGAAGACCTGCAGCAGGTATTTGGAAGCTTTGTCTGCATTGCAATCCCCCAGGGAACAAGAGGAGACCAAGGCTGCTGTGCAGGATTTCCTCAAGACCGATGGACCTGTTTTGCAAGAGAAGCTCAAGAACTACGCTTCGTCGAAGACAAGTTACATTGAGCAGTTCTGTATGTTGCACAACCCTGCAAACGAGTGACTGAAATGCAGGCTAACAAAATTAGGGTACGATTCGTACTTGAACTTTGATAACCGTATGACGTCCTACTTCGTTGAGTTTATCCTTGAGTTGGTGTACTGACAGGGTTTCCAGCCGTTGTTTTGAACCTGAACCCTTTCTTCTTGTTAGAAGATGACCCGACCCCGGCACGGAATAACCAAGTGACTCGTGCAGCCTCTCTAGTTGTTTCTGCTTTGTCGTTTGTCCGAGCCGTCCGGCGAGAGGAGTTGCCGCCCGACACTGTCCGTGGGACTCCTCTTTGCATGTACCAATACTCGAGATTGTTCGGTACTGCACGTGTCCCGTCGGAGAATGGCTGTGTTATCAACCAGGACCCTCGTGCTAAGCACGTCGCGGTGCTCTGCCGCGGGCAGATTTACTGGTTCGACGTCCTCGATGAGAGCAACGACCTGATCATGAGCGAGAAGGACATTGCGCTCAACCTCCAGGTGATCATCAATGATGCCGAGCAGACGCCCATCCAGGATGCTGCTAAGGGCGCCCTGGGTGTGCTCAGTACGGAGAACCGGAAGGTTTGGTCGTCCATGAGAGACATCCTGACCAAGGATGAGGGCTCCAACAATGCGGAATCACTGAACATCGTCGACTCGGCGCTGTTCATGCTTTGTCTCGACTACACTGAACCCCAGACCACATCGGAGCTGTGCGCCAACATGATCTGTGGTACCAGTGAGGTGGTCCGGGGCGTGCAGGTGGGTACCTGCACCAATCGATGGTACGACAAGCTCCAGATCATTGTGTGCAAGAATGGCAGTGCAGGCATCAACTTTGAGCACACTGGTGTTGATGGCCACACGGTACTGCGGTTTGCCAGCGATGTCTACACCGATACCATCCTCCGATTCGCCAAGACGATTAATGGCCAAGCCCCCACACTGTGGGCGACCAGCAGCCCTGATCCGGCCAAGCGGGACCCTCGCAGTTTCGGCAACGTGAGCACCACTCCGCGTAAGCTTGAATGGGACATGACTCCGGAGCTGAGCATCGCTTTGCGATTCGCCGAGTCCCACCTTTCCGATCTTATCCAACAGCATGACTTCAAGGTGCTCGACTTTGAAGGCTTCGGCAAGAACTTTATCACCTCCATGGGCTTCTCTCCCGATGCGTTCCTCCAGATGGCTTTCCAGGCTGCCTACTACGGTCTCTACGGTCGTATGGAGAGCACCTACGAGCCGGCCATGACCAAGTTCTTCCTGCACGGACGGACTGAGGCCATCCGCCCAGTGACCAATGAATGTGTGGACTTCATCCAGGCCTTCTGGGGCGACAACCCCCCGGAGCAGAAGATCAACGCTCTCCGGAAGGCGACCGAAAAGCACACGGCCATCACCAAGGAGTGCTCCAAGGGGCAAGGACAGGACCGCCATCTGTATGCGCTCTACTGCCTGTGGCAGCGTTCGTTTGACGAAATCGTCTCGCCTACCGCCAGTGTGGATGCCACTTCCAACGGTTACTCCAGCCCCATCGAGAACGGCTCGGTGGCTGAGTCGCCCAAGGCCTCGGACGCCGGGTTGTCCGAGGACGGCCTCTCCTCGGCCAACAGCTACAGCCTCCGCGGCATGCGCCCCGTCCCCACAACCCCGGCCATTTTCAGCGACCCAGGCTGGGACAAGATCAACAACACGATCCTGTCGACCTCGAACTGCGGCAACCCGTGCTTGCGACACTTTGGCTTCGGCCCGACGTCCGGTGACGGCTTCGGTATCGGATACATCATCAAGGACGACTCGATCTCGATTTGCGCTTCGTCAAAGCACCGCCAGACGGCGCGGTTAATGCACACGCTCGAGCTGTACCTCCTGGAGATCCGCAAGCTGCTGCGCGCGACCACCCGCAAGACCACAAGCCCGCGCACGAGCCGCGCCCGTGAGATGGAGCAGATTGCCGAGCGATCTGACAGGGCCGAGCACCGTCGTGGCCGTATCGTCCGAGGCGATCCGAACCAATTGTACCAGCGAGGTACGGAGACCCCGACGACTGATGGTGGAGATCTGGAGGATGATGGCATGGGAGGATGTAAGTTTGTTTACTTTTTTTTTTTATTCCTCTCTTTTCACACTCTTTTGAAAGTATATGCTAACGGAACTAGATGGATTTTTCGACGCAGGAATGCTCTTCCACGCTCTCAAGGGATTGAACGCTGAACGGGAACGCAGCGTTGATCGAACCGTCAAGCGGCGGTTCGTTGGAAAGAAGTTGCATTTGAATGACTATTAGCGTGTTTACAATTGATCTGGGTTACGACTGGCGTTATGATCTCTGGTTTTCTATTCTTGATTCCCTGCAGCGTTTGTCATGCTGATACGACATTAAATTGAATCGTTACGAGTACATACACAATGAACTGTTGCATCATGGAACGACATTCTTGTGTTATACAGGTGCATGCACGAATACTGTGCCACCAATTCATGTGGTTTGACAATGTCATAAGTCTTTGCGCCCAACGGGATTGCATCGGTTAAATTCCAAGGTACTCGTACGTTATTCCTTGATGAGAGAGACGTGCATCATATGGCACATGGGCTAGGGTGCATGTTCGTGCTAGGATTTGATAAAGATATTAGTCGCCATTTCGGGTAGGGACGTACATTAGCTGCCTGCACCTTATGCAGTTGGCGGGCGAGTGTCTGTACTGAGGGTTAGAAGGATACTCTGTATTTGGTTTGTTTATAGTGAGTGCTGCTATAGCTGCCATAATTCTCTCAGAGCATCAGGCAATATTGTGCTCGGCATAATATGAATAGCACTGTATTCCATACTCTCGTGTACAGAGTATCCTACAATGAATCATGGTTTATGCAACCAATCAAAACCCCTAACAATGAGATCATCCGATATTCATTACTGTTCCCGGCAGTACGAGATATACCCTGGTCTGTGTATTTTTAGGAACACCGGCTATTGGTCTTCCGGTGACTTTGGCAGTCACGTGTATCACGTGATCCCTGTATCAAAGGAAAGGGCACAGAGCCGCAACTGTACGGGAGACAAGTTTTCTGTTCTGCGACACGAATAGCGCAATTGTTAGCAGGTAAGTATCAATTCTTGTCTAATTGTTCATTGATTTATTTGAATGTTTGAGCATCTCTGTACTTAGCACTCTCTGCAAGCGCTCAAGCTCTCTCCACCGAAACCGGAGCCGGCGGCCGTGCTGGGATCTGCTGGACTGGAGAAGCCCTGAGCATATCAGGTGATTCTGTATCTAGGGCGGCTCTACCTTTTTCCCGACTGACCTCCTCTCCATCTGATATCAATCTTTTTTCCAGTCCAGTCCAGAACACTTGATAACAGCCATTCTTGTGTTGTATCAGGGCTGCAATTATTACTTCTCTTTGTGAATTTTTTTTTCATCTTTTTTGTCGCTTTCTTGCCTGTGCTATCACGCAGTAAAGGAATAACAATTAACTGATCAGGAGATTTCACCTTCAACGACATACTTGTACCCTTTCTCCTTCACTCGACGCCTTCCTCTCCCCCGACCGCTGGGATTCCGCCTTTATCGCCGTCGATCAGCGGTCGCATCTTTCCCGACGACGGCCTCCTCCTTCCTCTCCCTCCCTCCGTCCCGTCTTGAATCGATTCCGTCCTTCCCCATCATACCGCGATGATGGCCGCCGCGCTTGAGCAACCTCTCTCCAACAAACCCGCCGCGAGCGGCTGTCCGACCGCCACCGCCGATGCTGCCGCCGCTTCCTTCACGCCCCCTCAGAGCGCCAATGGCAAGAAAGAGGTCCCCGAGGGGGTGCCCTCGGACTTGTCGGATCTAGAACTCGATCCTAAGAATGGCGCGGCTCCGACGTCAGAGGAGGACGACGAGGAGATTGAGCCGGACCATTACTATGGTGGCGGCAAGATCCCTGTGTTCAAGCCGGTATGTGTTGCGATGGGCTCCGGGTGTATCCTGGTCTGTGTCGCAGGGCTGACTATTCTTGGAAGACTATGAACCAGTTTCGGGATTTCCAAAAGTTCATCAACAAGGTTGATAAGTATGGTATGAAGGCGGGCATTGTCAAGGTTATTCCTCCTAAGGAATGGTAGGTTTTGTCAAGTCCGGTTACCCGTGACAATGACTGATAACGGTAGGGCCGATGCTCTTCCACCGCTCGACGAAGCTATCAAGAAGATTCGCGTTAAGAATCCCATCATGCAAGAATTCCACGGCTCGCACGGTACCTATACTCAGGCGAATATCGAGAAACAACGATCCTACAACCTCCCGCAATGGAAGGCGCTATGCGAGGAAAGCAGCCACCAGCCCCCGGCCCGACGAGGCGAACGACGTCGAAACCAGGAACGAGTCAGTCGCGCTGCGCCGACTCCCAAGCCTCAGACTACGAGTACTTCGCCCCAGAAGCGACGCCCTGGACGACCGCCCAAGCGTGCGAACCAAGTCAAGGTGAAGGAGGAGCCGGTGGATGACAGCCTCGATAAGACAAAACTCGATGGGCCTCCTACTCCCGTTTCGCCCGAGTCGAACCCCGTCGAGACCAAATCCGAGGAGCTGAGCGAGGGTGAGGCGCTGCCGGCACCGAAACCGAAGGGAAGACAGCCTAAGTCGGTGAATGCACGACGGAAGAACAATCGAGGCGACGCCGTGGATTTTGTGGACGAAGAGGCCTTCAAGGACTTTGACTACCGGATTCATGATAACGAGGACTACACGCACGAGAGGTGTGAGGAGCTTGAGACGGCCTACTGGAAGTCGCTCATGTTCAACAATCCCATGTACGGTGCGGATATGCCGGGTTCACTGTTTGATGAAAACATCACCAAGTCGTGGAATGTCGCCAAACTTCCCAATCTGCTAGACGTGATAGGCCAGAAAGTTCCCGGTGTCAACACGGCATATCTCTACCTGGGCATGTGGAAAGCCACCTTTGCCTGGCATTTGGAGGATGTTGATCTCTACAGTATCAACTACATACACTTTGGCGCCCCCAAGCAGTGGTATAGTATCTCGCAAGAAGACGCCCCTCGCTTTGAACAGGCCATGAAAAGCATCTGGACCAGCGATGCTAAAAGCTGTGACCAATTCCTCCGCCACAAAACCTACCTCGTGTCCCCTAGTCTTCTTAAGTCGCAGTATGGTATCACTGTCAACAAGATGGTCCACTACGAGGGCGAGTTCGTCATTACCTATCCGTACGGATACCATTCAGGATACAACCTGGGCTACAACTGTGCCGAGTCTGTCAACTTCGCCACGGAGAAATGGCTAGAGTATGGCCGCATCGCTAAAAAATGCAATTGCGAAGCGGACAGCGTCTGGATCGACGTGGACGAAATCGAGCGGAAGCTGCGGGGTGAATCGACTCCAGAGTACTACTATGATGAATATTACGGAAGCGACATGGATGACCTCGAAGGTGCATCCGACCTTCTAACTCCACCGCGTAGTGTCCCCGAAAAGACGGCTAGTACTCGTGGTCGCAAGCGCAAGCATGACGGCGACCTGACCCGGGCCAAGCGCATGAGGGTTCATATGGAAATTCCCAGAAAGATTCCTTGCCTGCTATGTCCCAATGACTTGGAATATGAAGATCTTCTTCCGACTGAGGATGGTCGATTGCACGCCCACCGTCGCTGTGCTCTGTATACCGAGGAGACCAGCATCCTCCGGGACGAGTCTGGCAGGGAAGTCGTGTGCGATGTGGACAAAGTTCCCAAGGCGCGCATGGGACTCAAGTGTCTCTTCTGTCGTGAAGTCCGCGGTGCCTGCTTCCAGTGCAACTATGGCAAGTGCACTCGGGCGTACCACGCCACTTGTGCCCTTCTGGCGGGTGTTCAATGCGAACTCGGCTCGGTCGCGGTGATTGCGGACGACGGTAATCAATACTCGATTCCCAGCGTCGATCTGAAATGCAAATATCACCGACAGAAGCGACACCAGGTTGTCAATGGTGATTCATTCGAGCACGACCGTAAACTTCTCGACACGGCGCGAGGACTGGTTCCTGGCGATCTGATCCAGTTCCAGGCGGATAAGGAAATCAATGGAGCCGTGGTACTGGAGAATCGACCGGAGGAGTACTCATTGCTGGTCAAGATGCTTCCACGGGGGTGAGTTTTCCCTTATTTCTGTTTCTGTTTTTTTTTTTTTTTTTTTTTTTGGTGTTTATGATGGTTTTTCTTTGTGGCTGTGGTTAATTATGATTGCCCCTCCATGACCCCACCACTATTTGGTGTTCCTTTATCGGAGGCTTTCACCCACGCACTTTGGCTTGACCCGATTCCTGTTCCTTACTGGCGGGTTTTGCTGGGAGAGTTGGAGTCTAATTTAACTTTTTTTTTTTTTTGACCGCATGTTGACTGACTCTTGCTTGTCTAGCGATGCCATTGAACTGCCGTACCGATGGCTACTCATCGTTCGGAAGAGCAACTTCGCACCTCTGGCTCCCGGGACTAGGCCACTTCCGGCGCATTTGGCGCGTAAACCCGAGAATCGGAAAGAGCTGGATTTGCCGGTGGCAGGTAACCCGTTTGGTGATGGGCCGTCGCCGTATCAGTGGGCCGAATTTGAGACGGTAAACGATGCAAGCCATGTCTGGGTCCACCAGCTCCAGGGGCAGCACCGGCAGCAGCAGCAACAACACCAGATCTGGTATTACTTGGGGCCATCGTCCACCGAGTGTAGGGCTCAATATACGCACAACCCTAGCGTGCCTGTCCACAATCCCCGGGCGAATTTCCTGGATAGCGTCCGGTCGCTTGGCGCGGTCAATCATTCTCAGCAGTCAGTGGCCGCGATTAATGCTAAATATGCTCGGACGAATAATAGCCCAGCAATTCTGCAACATCATGCGGTGACCCGGCTGCTCCCCTCTGCTGCTATTGCTGATGCTGCTTCCGCCTCATCTTCGGCTTATCCCCACCACCGGCAGCGCAACCACCACGGCCTGCAGTACCATGCTAGTCGTACTACTAGTACTAGTGCTCCTGCTGCTATTGCTTCTGCTGCCCCTCATCATACTCATCAACAACACCAACAACTTCCGACCCAGTCTCACCTTGTCCCTGCTGCTGCTGCCACCGCTCCTCCTGTGCAGCGTCCTCTTGCCCCTCCTCCGCCGCCGCCGACGTCGCTGCACGCTACGACCACTTCCTCTCCGTCCTCTTCTGCGATGCCGTCAGCCTATCGCTCCCTGCCAACTCAATCTGCTCGTCACGCTCCGTATCCTCAGATCACCAAGGCTCATCTTCAACAAAATAATAATACCAACAATAATAATCACAATAACTCGCACTCCCGTTCCCCTTCCCAACAGCAACAACAATCACAGCAACTTCAACTGCCCACCAATACCTTTGCCAACGTCCGGGAGCTCATTGCCCGTCGTCGACTCGCCCAAATCACCGACCATGCCAATGTGTTCGCTGGGTATAATATCGTCAGCCCCGAGCTGGTCGTAGAGACACTGCTGGGCCCCATGGGCTCAGTACCGCCGTCCAATGGTCTGGAAAAACTTGAGCTGGCCATGGCTCAGCAACGGGTGCAACCCCGGGCGGCCGATGGGACCTTGCTGCCGTTACAGCCGCTCAACATGCGGTCGGAGGAGGTGAACCGACTGTTGCAAATGCTCCGGTTCTCGCTCGTGAGTCACCGTGAGCGATTGGATGTGCTGCAGCAGAAGAAAGAGTCGGAGAATAACAAGGCTGAATCGGTCGATCGGGGCAGTGTGGCTGCGGCCAAGATGGCGGGAAAATACGCGTTTCTTGATAAGCAACGGTCGCAAGTGCCGACCGTGTATCAGTCACCGTATGACCACCCGTCCGGTTTCACCAAGTACGCTGAGGAGGCCTTTGGTCTTATTCCCTGTGAACCCGAACTGCCCAAACCGTCGCTGGCCAATGATTATTTCGCCAGTCTCTCGCAAGAGGACCAGGAGAAGATCATGAAGACCTGCGGTGGTTATGTGCAGCGGGCCATTGAACGCTCGACCAGCCATAGTCGTCAAGGATCCGCTTCCAATTCTCGACTGGCGTCAGTCCTGGCTCAACAGACGGAGAACCCGACCATAGATATCACGCCGGTTGAGGACATGCCGCCGCTGTCAGCGCTCGATCTGCCCCTGCACGCGGACTCACCCTGCTCAAGTTTCAGTCGGTCGCATTTGCGATTTCAGTCACCAAACGACTTCACCTCCCATGGAGTCGAATCTCACAATCACGACCACCATGAGCTCTTCGGCGACCAACAGGCCAACATGCGGTTCTGGCAAAACGGGCCGTGGGAAGCTGGCGACGGGAATACACCGAACGAGGAGAATCGACCGTTCTTTGGGCCGCATGAACGACTCAAAAATGACTATGCCTCGTCGGACATATCTCTGGGTCGGGGGCCGGGGTCTTTGCACTCGGTTGACATGGCTGGTTTCGGACTAGATGCGACGGACGATATATGTGCTGAATTGAGCCCGTGAGCGTGTCTTTTCTTTCCATTCGTTTTTGGTACTTGCTCTGATACGAAATCATTCATGTCTCATGTAACGATTTTCTTTTTGTTCCTTGGACTGATGACTGCATGACTGGCGTTTGATTGTTGCTGCGTTGCTGTTTTCCGGTTCAGAAAAAAGAGGCAATGTTCAGTCCATCTGAGATTGGACAGATGAGGGGAGACAGAAACAGGGGCAGGAAGGAGGAAGAAAAGAGAAGCGACCGTGGGATATACTTGTCTACTTACTCTACGGAGTACAACACGACAGCCCCGTCCGGTTGAGTTGACCACGCTGGGCCGCAATTCGTGACACCGACATTTGCTCCCGGGCTGCCCTCCCCATCACGACGCGGGGTGTCGGGCTAGCTGGTTGATGCCCGGACACGCCAACGGCCCACCAGCCACCTTTCTTCCGTCTCTTTTCTCTTTCCCCCCCCCCTCCGGTCCATATACACGCCTTGCCGGCTCCGATGAGGCAAAGGGCCTACTTCCGCCCTATGCTACGCTACGTTTACTACGTTTTACCACGCTTACATTACTCCCCTGTTTCCCTGTTTCCTTCGACGTGCACGATACGATAGACAAAAGCAGGAAAAAGAAAAGTCAACTGATCTTTGCACTTCCCTATTTCCCATTCCATTGATACCCCTGTTCCTTTCCCAACCCTTTCTTTTCCTTGTTTTCCCTTCGCTGATGAATACAATTCCTGTATCCTTCTGATGTTCTTTTTTTTTTTTTCTTGTTTGGCGCTCATCCGGGTCTCTGGTCTCGACGAGGAGGCAGACAAGACTGGATGTGGCAGCCGTCACTCCATGAATATATGGGTGACAATCGATGTGATTGATGCTTGGGCGGCATGATTCTTGGGTATCGGTGGTATTTAAAGTAGTTGGACAATAAGACCTCCGAACGAATTGGTTTCAATGATTACTCTCGGGCTATGGAGTAGTTCGTAGAACACTTAGCCGTGGATAACACACTCCGCAATCTGGCCACCCCAGCTGTATCAGTATGCCGAAAAATTGCCGTACGCTTCTCGTTCACGAGCGAATCAAGCGTTCACCAATCCAAACTCGGCCAAATTTTGGTTGTTGTTGTTGTTGTTGAAAACCAGAACCCGCGAATACTCTTCGAGCAACACTACCCGCCAGAGACTTGGGCTGGTCGGGGTTCGTCACTGTGTTTTCAAAACTAGTTTCCCGTATTGCCAGCATTGTAACGAGGTCCATATCGTCTATTCATTGCTTTGTCTTCCGACTGATTTAAATATTCCCTTTACGCACTCCTTATATCCCAACGATGGCATTCACAATAGGTTCTGTGGGATGGCGCTGTCAAGAGTGGCATCAATCCTTGTAAGCAAACAAGTTTATGAGATAAGTTTCCCTTACTCACATTTAGACTGAATTTGTAGCAGATCTGAAATTCCCCATTCCTTCGCGCGATCAGTCGTATTTTCCATATAGTGCCCAGCATTCTGTCTTATCAAGCATCCAACAAGTCCTAGAAGAATGCTGTTTTGAATTTACAAAGAAACGGCTACCATCTGAAGTTGAAAATCATAAATTGGATTGTGCCGGGGCTAAGGAGCTCAGAGTGGACGAGATCTTTAACAAAATGGGCACCATAATTCCTGATGATTCTTTGCAGCTGAGGGGCTCAGAGTTGGTCAAACTCCTATTCACAATTCGCCAAATTCGTCATACAGCAGTTCATCGGCTGCCAACCACTGCACGGGGTGTTGGTCTGCTGGTTCTCTCAGCTACAAGGCTGGCAGAAGCTTTACAAGATCCATAACGCACATCCCAATTAGGAGACCTTCACTTCGACATACAAAACAAAATCTAGGCAATGGAGCTGAATAAAATTGCCCTTGAAGATAATCTCGCACATGAACTGAGAGCCATACAGCTCCAATGAGAAGAATTAGACCAGAAGGAGGAGCAGCTCAGAGCCAAGACCACCAAGAGCGACAAAGAGAACAAAACTCTCATCAGCTTTCTGATTAAGGAATTAATCGGAAGGATACTCAACGACAAAAGGAAGGCTCTTGATCATGATGATTCGATTGGGTTTGAGGCGGCTGATTATGGAGCGGAGTATGAATAATACAAAGTTATAACATGGCCAGTCACTGAGTATCTTTATCCCATACTCATGAATGAGCAGTATACTCGGGGAATTTATCCAACAAGGATATCACGAAATTTTGATGCCCTCTCTCCATCCTCTCTCTCATTTATCTTCTGAATCCTTTCTTCTTTCGATCTTAAATATGTGCACTCCAAGTTTCCTCTACTTTCTTCTTTCCGTTCTTCTCGGACTCTATTTACTCCGCGACCTTGTCATCCCGCTTGAGCTGCGGCACTTGTTTCCCTCAACATTCTGTACCTATTCGAGCTGCCCTCTTTCGGGATTTGAATGGTGATCATGAACCCATTTGGTGGTTTCTAATCTGGCACCAGGGAATTACTATTCGATGCGTTCTAAAAACAATTTACTGAACGGTGTTATACAGTGTTTGCCCAAAGTCCTTAACACATCGATGAGGTTGATGTGATTATTGGTAACTTTCAATTTGGATGCCCAGGCCACGACGAGCAGATTCTTCGACAGGTGATCATGCTTGAAAATATTGCGAGCCACCTTACTATCAGCTTCTTTATTACCTTTGAATATCTGATCGAATAAAAGGAGAGGATCTCTAGTTTGGTGAAAGAATTTGAAGAATTTGTATATCATGATATTACAGGAATTCTATATTTCCTTTTTCTTTTCCTTTTTCTTTTCCCTTTTCTTTTGTCAAGGGGGTTGGCGGGGTTGGTTTGTAGCATAATGGTGTGCTTTAGGATGCTAATAGGAAACTATTGATAGGCTATCTAGCAAAATACTAGCATAACAAAAGGAAGCAGGCAGGCCTGCCTGCGCTGAGCTATTTCATGTGTGAAAGGGGTTCATGCGCTACACCAAACAATCCAAATCGATCAAACATGCCATGCCACTATTGAAGCGCGTATGCTTGGTGACACAAATCCTTGGATAAATTATTTATATACAGGACGGACTATTCGCTCAGCTTTTTCAACTTTAAAATGTCAAGCCCCCTGTCGTACCAAGAATATGTTTAGCTCAGTAAGGCATATTTTCTCCTAAGAATGTATAAAAAGAAGAGTAAATAGAGAAACGGCTGCACAGATATCAAGTCAAATAGCAAGCATTCCAGACTTACGATGAAAGGGAGGTTAGAAAAAGCAGAGGGAATATCAATTTCAGGTATGTACTACCTAAATTCAACTAACAACAACCGCCCTGGTCAACGGATTGTTGTTGCCACGATGGTCACGCCCACGCATCTGCTGACAGACGCCTTTGTTGGGAATACTCCTGCCATCTATCTCGCCAGCCCAGTGCCTCCTGACCAAGATGCCGATGTAGTGATCCTGGGATGTGATTATGTGCGGAACATGCTTTTCTATATTATATAGGCTTGGGGAATGATGCGCTCTATATACAGGATAAAGGAATAGATCTATGGATTGAGCGATAGGGTTAGGGCTCCCGTTTGCTCATATTGCTCCATTGGCATCGTTTGCTCCGTTGATGGTATTCGCAAATATTGGCCGTCACGATTACTCATACAAATGAGTGGAAAGTCTACACTGTGGGAAGATCATGGAGGGTATGCATACAATATATTCTGGGTCGACTAGAGAACGGACATGATGTCATGATTCGTGTCATTGCTGTTTAATTCTGTCTTATGAGATCGCGTGGTAAGATTGCCACTAATCTCGCAGCAGGACCAAACCCTCTTAATGTATGAAATATGCCTTGATTAGTTGAGCTTTTCCCCAACGGTTATTCACACTAGATTGGTCCATAATCCTCAATAAAACCTCGATCTCTTTTACTATTCAGGTTGATATATGGGTTCTTCCCAACTCAACCAGAAAAAATAACTTGTTAGCCATCCATCCTATTCATCAAACAAATCAGTGATACCTGAGTTTAACCTACGAGGTGAATGTGTGACGGTCCCGTTCAATATGAGATCTATTGGTGGACTATCTAGCGAAATACTAGCATGAGGAGGAAAAGGAAAGAGCGCTGGGTCTCCCAGCACTGAAATATCTAGTGTGCGAGGGGCCTGGCCCTACTCCAAACAGAACAAAGGAATCAACAGAGAAATAAAACGTCTGATCCATAGAGATTAACCAATCCTGAATTGATTCCTCTTCTGGCTGTGTGAATTTATGGCTGTAGCTCTTGCTTCATACAGATTAGGAATGCCTTGTATCCGATCTGCAAGAGTAGTGCGAGGGACATTAAAAGAGCGAGCCGCAGCAGCAATTGTGCTAATCCTGCCATTTTGAATTGATTTAATAGCTAGCAATATCCTGCCTTCCTGCTCAACTGATTTTTGAACTTTTTGACTGCGGTTTGGTGGCATGGTAGGCGTTTAAAGAGGGGTGGTTTGGTAGGGACAGAGAATTTGAGGTGGGATGACGGACCGGCCGGGAACGACGTTAGCAAAGTCGGGGGTTTCCTTAGCAATTCCCCGTAGGGTCAGGCAGGATTCGAACCTGATGTGCGCACCGGCAGGCTAGCCAGGCTCAGTGTCTATACCAGAGCCACTGGCCCCAACGTTTTCACATATATATCTCTCTGGATCGCTCGGTAGTGAGTCACGTTACCCCAAAAGCTGACGAATCTTAATTTACCTACAGCCTCCAGGTATGCAAAACTCCTTCGATAGGAGACGAAGCAGTCGGTCCATAGTGGATATGGATACTCTCCACAATTCGGGAGGATCGATCGGACCGCTAGATCTATATCTATCAGGGTCAGGGTAGATAGTCGTAGTACGGAGTACCAACAGTGAGAATTAATATCAACCCCATAAGAGATATTCAGACCATGACACACGGCTGTTATCAGGCTCAATCCCGAGACCGGCGATTGCCTTCTAACCTGGAACAAGGATAGACTTCTTATCAGCCGGATGTCGTGCGGGGTTTAGCTTAAGAGCACGTTCCAGTTGTTATCCCTGGCTTCAACCTTCGGCTCTGCATATATACCAGGTTTTGTACCTTTTATCCTATTTTGCATAGAATGTGCCGTTATTATTCCATTAATTGAGTTGAGCATGTCCCAAAATAAAGATACCGCCGATGAGGCATTGGCCCGTATGGGCTATCAGAGCGAATTACCCCGGAATCTGAGCATGCTAAGTATTCTCGGACTGTACACGCGACACTCCCCGGATATATCTGAAGCTGTCAATGCTAATACGAAATGAAGGTCATTCGCAATTATGGCCGCTCCCTTTGGTCTCAGCACCACCCTAACAATCACCTTAACAGACGGTCAAGCCGTCTCCGTGATCTGGGGTTGGGTACTAGTCACTCTCATCTCCACCGGAATCGCAGCATCCCTCGCCGAAATCTGCGCCGTTTACCCAACCGCCGGCGGCGTATATTACTGGAGCGCGATGCTCTCAACCAGCGAATGGGCGCCCATAATGTCCTTTATTGATGGGTGGTTAACACTAGTTGGCAACTGGACGGTTACACTGAGTATTAACTTCAGTGGAGCACAATTGATTCTCTCTGCGATTAGCCTGTGGAGGGAGGACTTTGTGGCTAGTGCGTGGTTGACGGTGGTCGTGTTCTGGGGGGTAATGGGGTTTTCTGTGCTGGTGAATGTGTTTGGGAAGAGGTATTTAGATCTGTTCAATAAGGTGTGTATCTTTTGGACGGCGACGAGTGTCATTGTTATTATGGTGACGGTGTTGGTGATGGCGGGTGACGAGGGGAGGAGGGATGCGAAATGGGTTTTTGGGCATTATGATGCTTCGAAGAGTGGGTGGTAAGTTGTCTCTGTCCTTGTTATCTCACCTATACAGGTGCTGACGATGCAGGCCCTCCGGATGGGCATTCTTCGTCGGCCTCCTACAAGCCGCATACACCCTCACAGGCTACGGAATGGTAGCATCCATGTGCGAAGAAGTACAGAACCCTCATCGCGAAGTTCCCAAAGCCATCGTCCTCTCCGTTGTCGCAGCCGGCATCACCGGCGTCGCCTACCTAGTACCCCTCCTATTCGTTCTCCCTTCAATACAGCGCCTCCTCGACGAACCCAGCGGCCAGCCTGTCGGTCTCATATTCAAGCTTGTTACGGGGTCCCCAGGTGGAGGGTTTGGTCTTCTGTTCCTGTTGCTGGGGGTTCTGCTGTTCGCCGGAACAGGTGCCCTGACAGCCGCAAGTCGCTGCACCTACGCCTTCGCGCGCGACGGCGCAATCCCAGGCTTCCGTCTCTGGCGCCGCGTCAACCGAAAGCTCGACGTCCCCATTTACGCCATCCTCCTCTCCGCAGCTGTCGACTGCCTCCTCGGCCTGATCTACTTTGGCTCCGACGCAGCCTTCAACTCGTTCACAGGCGTCGCGACAATCTGCCTTTCAACCTCCTACGGCCTTCCGATCCTGATCTCCATGATCCGTGGCCGACAAGCAGTGAAGCACTCGGGTTTCTCGCTGGGACGGTTCGGGTATGCGATTAATGCGATCACGGTATGTTGGATTCTTCTTGCAGTGGTGCTGTTTTGTATGCCTGTTTCACTGCCCGTGAATGCTGGGAGCATGAACTATGCGAGTGTTGTGTTTGCGGGTTTCGCGGCGATTAGTGTGGTGTGGTATTTCGCATACGCGAGGAAACATTTTACGGGGCCGCCGGTGGGTGAGGAGTCGGGGGTTATGACGGGTAAGGCGGTGGATAATGTAGAAGCTGAGCCGAAGAAGCAGAAGAGTTGACCCTCTACTATTTATCTACGACTATATATATACAGTGTAAAATAGATCTGTTATACTATTTTGTTTACGAACTATACCCGGAGTGTTCAATATTTAATTCATAATACCCCCTGGACTCAATCACAAGTATCCAACCTCCGAGTGCCGCGGTCCAACAATTCCACGCCACGACAGGCAAGCAGCGAATAGACATTCTGTCAATTCATCCTTCGTGTTTTATTACTGCTTACTTTATTCTACGGCGCAGAAACACGTTTTTCTTGCATAATCTGACATCTGTTATTCATACCTAGCATATTTGTTTATCTGCGCGTGCAGTGACAGCTCCCGAAGTCCGGGGAAGAAGCTTTTGCCCTTTCGTTCATTCATTCATTCCTCTTCGGCTGTACCTGCGTTGGATACCGTGTTTCTATATACGATACTCGATTCTATCAATACCCGATGCTTACCGCATGAGCCTATTATCCATGCCAGACACCGCCCGATGAAGATAACCGGAGTTCGAGTTCGCAGTGAACCTACCTAGCATCATGTCGGATTCCGTCGGTGTGTTCTATCCCCTTCTTTAGTACATTCATGAAACAAGCTAAACTAAAGGATGGTGTATTAGATCGTGTTTTTGTCCATGCCTTGAATACCGTTAAACGAATCCCCCGGACAGGCACCGCGCGCCCTCCGACGGCGGAGCGATTGAAGCTATATGGATTGTACAAGCAGAGCATGGGTAGGTACTCGAGAATCGCGTGAACAGGGGATAGTTGTTAACAGAGGAATAGAAGGAGACGTCGAAGGAGTCATGCACCGTCCCGTGGGGAATACAACGGACGTCTACGCGGAGTGCGAGAAATGGTACCAATTCCCAACCCCGATCCTACCTACTATACAGCAACTGATGAAGTGAAAGGGACGCCTGGTTCGCGCAACGCGGCGTTTCGCGCACAGAAGCCAAACGCCGCTACATCTCCACGTTAATCGAAACCATGCACCGCTACGCGTCGCAAACCCCCGAAGCGCGCGAACTCGTCGCGGAGCTCGAGTTCGTCTGGGACCAGATCAAGCTCAACACCGCGCATTTGTCATCGTCGCCGTCATCACCTGGTTCAGGGAGCCATGGGATGTCGCATACGCAGAGGGTTGGGGTTCCGCCGCTGTCGCCGCCGGAGATACGGCAGTCGCAGTTGCAGGCGTATTCGCAGTCGCGGTTGTTGCAGCATCAGCAGCAACAGCAGCAACAGCAGAGTGGTTATGCGAATATCGGGGGACGGCTGGCACAGCCGTATGAGGATATGGTTGCTATTGCTACTGCGAATAATGGAAAGGGGCAGTCGTCGAGGTTACGGGTGTTGAGTCCTGTTAGCCAACCGGATGAGATATACCAGCGGCGGGGGAGGCAGATGCAAGACTATGAAGATAACGGGAGTCAAGGGCAGCACCTCGATGATGAAGACGAGGACGAGGACGAGGAACAGTACGAGGAGGCACAGGATACTCTTTACGATGAAAACGACGACAATGACCAGCATCACAGCAAACATACATCCGATGAGGAGCTCAACCAAGATGGCGAAGACTCGTCATCCTCTGTCCACCAACACCACGGCAGCAAGCCCTCCCATAGTAACAATAACAACGACACCCGCAAAAGAAGCAAACCATCAGACACCCGTCGCTGGCGACGCAGAGTTGAGCAGGCCTTGACTAAAATGACCGCTGAAATCGCTGCTGTTCGCGAACAAATGGAAACCCGCGCCATCCAACAGCGTCGCCGCAACAGCGCCTGGGCTTGGGTGAAATGGTTGGCGTGGGTGGCCCTGCGGCAGGTGTTGTGGGATCTGGCGGTGTTGGCGATGCTCTTGATATGGATGCGAATCAAGGGGGATAGACGGGTGGAAGAGAAGTTGAAGAAGGGATGGAGTGAGGTGAGGAGAAGATTGGGGAGGTTGAGGATGCCGAGGGGGCATTCTGGGGTTATGTTGCCGTAATATTTCTTGCATAATTTCTTTTGTTATATACCTGTACTCTGACCGTTCTTTATGTTCCCCTGATTATGCTATATTTTAGTATATAATTGGAGGTTATTTGTATATTGCCATCGTTACTGAGCTAAACCAAGATGAACTGAAATCTTGATAGACTGAAGCACTCAAACCCATACCATTGATGCTAATATATACACAAACATAAAGTGCCCAGAACCAGGAAAAAGAAACCGAGTAAGGAAAAGTAATACAGTTCATTCTAGTACTGAGGACCGGCGTATTGAGCATACAGCTGCTTGGGCCGGAGGTGTACAGGAGTCTGGTTCTCCGGAGCACCGGGGATAGTCTTCTTAAGGCCCTGGACGAAGTTAGCATAGCGAACTGCAATGTTCCAAGGCAAAAAAAAAAAAAAAAAAAACGCACCAGCTTCTCAAAAACACAATTGTTCAATTCCATCTCGGGCCTGCGGCATTCCCACAGGTTGTGGTTGTTGTTCTCCAGACACTCCCAGTGGGCAGTGAACTGCTTCAAGCAATTGGTGTTGATATCTTTGATACTGCACAAGGTCAGCATTTCCCCAGCATTCAATAGATCTCGGACGAAAGTGTAGACATACACACTAGCCGCACAACGAGTGACCTTGCGACCCTCCTTCAAACAGTCCAGTTCCCCGCGTCCATTGGCCTCGCTCTTGCATTTCATGTAATCGTCGTTAAATGCCCGGCACCGGTCTCCAATAAAATAAGCTGCGCTCGTCAAAGGCGCCGAAGTAGCTCCGACCTCTTCGACCTTGGGGATATCGGCGGGCATCGGGGTGGTGTCCACCAGGACACTCTGATTGAAGCTGCGTCCGTTAGCATTCTACCCTTATTCTGCGTCGTTACGAAATTGCGAGAGGCAATGCATACCGAGGTTCTCTGTTGGCCATTTTGACTGTCTGCCTGGTACTTGTAAATGTCCGCTGCTCGAGAGAGATGGAGGGTGTATTCGGAAATGACCGTGAGTGAGAGCTGTGAGGTTGGATCGGAATTTGCTTTTCCGTGATTGGTTGTTTCGGTGGTTAGGTAAGCGATTCTACAGTGTAAATGCTTCAATGGACAGTAAACATTGTTTACGGTGGAATTGACACTAGAAAATGATCCTTATAGAAATCGGGGACCTATTGCTATTGATTACCGGACTGGATCCATCAATTACAACGTGCAATGCTGTTTTGGTTGTCACGTACAAAACACGTGACCGCCGCCGAAAAAACAATGGCCGCAGCTCCCAGGAAGCTTCCCGTTCAGTGAGACAGACTAGACTGAAGTGACAGGCTCGCTTTCCGCGACGGTGTCCAACGCCTGTTATTTCATTGTTTGCTCTGCGCCAATGCGATCCTGAGGAGTCGCTTGTTTCTGTTGTCTCTAATTCTTATCGAGTCGTCTTTGCAGTGCGCGATACCGGAGATTGTTCTTTTTTTCTGCCGGACAACTCGTTGCTACCCGGACTTTCCAATTTCCTCATCGCTTCCCAAGTCGCAGTAACCTCTTTTCTACCAAGACCCTCGAATAGACAGAAACCATGTCCCTCTTCGGAAACACACCTTCTGCCGGCGGTGGTGGTGGGCTGTTTGGCTCCTCCACCGCCAATAAACCTAGTCTTTTTGGCTCGAATACAGGCACGACCGGTACCCAGCCTAGCGGAGGAGGATTGTTCGGCTCGACTCCCGGTGCCCAGCAGAGCTCGGCGGGTGGCGGCGGATTGTTTGGATCGACACAGAATAACCAGGGTGCAACTGGTAGTACTGGTGGTACTGGTGGTGGATTGTTTGGCTCGACGCCGCAGAGTAACCAACAACAAGGTGCTACAGGAGGTGGTTTGTTTGGATCCACGACGAACCAGCAGAGCTCGACTGGCGGAGGTGGGTTATTTGGGTCTTCGACGACGCAGAACCAGCCGTCTGGCGGTGGTTTGTTCGGTTCCTCTACAACGCAGAATCAGCAGCCTTCTGGGGGCGGCCTGTTTGGCTCCTCGACAGCCCAGACTCAACCTTCAGGCGGAGGCTTGTTCGGATCTACGACTCAGCAAAAACCTGCGGGTGGCCTCTTTGGCGGTGGTGGACAACAACAACAACAACCACAGACTGGCGGCGGTCTATTCGGGGCTAGCACACAGCAGCAACCTCAACAGCAAGCGCAGCAGAGTTTGTTCGGAAATACTACATTGGGTGGTCAGCCACAGCAGGGACAGCAACCTCAATTGGGGCAGAGCACTGCGCAGCAACCGGGGTCTAGTCTTTGGTCGCCAGGTCGTGCTGTGACGGGAGTGCACAGAACCGTGCCGATGCAGATGCAAATTATCAAGGATAAATGGGAGAGCACGAACTTTTCTTCTCCCTTTAGAACATACCTGTACAACAACGTTGGCGAAGATGCGGCACCCTTCTATCAACCCGGCCCTGAGGACGACGAGACAAAATGGGAAGAAGCTTTGCGGCAGAGACCTTCGTCAGGAAACGTGCCTGTTCTCGTGAGAGGATTTTGGGAACTGGGAAAGCGCGCCCAGAGACAAAAGGACTTCTTGACCATGATGCAAAACCGCCTCCACGAAATCAACAACTGCCTCTCTGACTTACTCTCCCGCCACGACCTGAAGATCTCCGTCAAGATTGCCGACTGCCGGCGAAAGCATATCGTCCTGAGCAAGCGATGCCTTGCGCTCGCGGCCAAGACGCAAGTTCTGCGAAACCGTGGCTACGCGATGGATGATTCAGAGGAGGAGCTGAAGAAGAAGCTTGCCCAGCTGGAACGTTCTGTCTTTGACCCAACACTGAATGGACGTGGAGAGGAAATTTGGGCCCGGATGCTGGCGATCCGTGAGCACTCGAAGCGTCTGCAGGCTGAGATGGACCGGGCTGGTGCGAACGCGGCTACGCAGGGTGAAGATGAACTGGACGAGAATACCATGAAGACTGTCAAGAAGGTATGGACATTGCAAGCATCTAACTATTGGATTGAAGCTAACCGTTATACAAGATCCTTGACGATTACCACGCCCAAATCCAACACTTGCAGAAGGAATTGAGCTCGGTCAAGAAAGACTATGAGGAGGCACAGAAGGCGCAGGGGCTTGCAAATTAGATTTCTTTTTTCTTGTTTTGGGTGCATACAACGCTTGTTTCGCTATGTGATATGCTTCTCTCTGTTCCTCTTGTGTATGCGTGGTAATAGGTAATCCGGTACGAAAACAATTATGTAATGGAGTAACGGAGTTATGGAGACTGTCTGCCAATTTACCAATTCCCGTTCTATAAGTAGCAAGATCATGCTTTTCATTTTTTATTTCCATGACCCAAGATAAACAAAAAATGTACAATACTAATACATCAAGCCATGACTCCCATTAGTCAAGCGAGGGAGAGAAGCACCAGACCATGTAGCATATCTATGTGTCATTTCTTCATGACAGCCATTCCATCAGGGCCTTTTCAATTTTTCAGATATTATCAGTTGTTTGGAGCGGGTGAAGTCGTGACGAGGAGTTTAGAGGAACTTCTTAATGAAGTCGACAGCGAAGGGGGCTATAGTTGCAGACAGCCAGTCAGTTAGAGCGTGCCCTAGACAATTAAGACGAAGGGAACATACAGAGGTAGAGCATGACGGCACCAGCGACGGCAGAGCGAATGGTCTGGGAGGCCTGGATCTCTCCAGCCTAGACGTGAATTGTTAGGACGAGTTTTAATAGAGTATCTCTATTCGGAGAGAGCGTAGACGATGAGTGTAACCGGAATCTTTACCTTGATCTGCTCCTTGGAGAGCTGTTCCTGGCCTGTTCGGTGGTTAGCCTCTTGATTCCATCTGATTCTCCGGTGGGTGATGAGAGGTGGCTTCTGCGACTAACCTGGCGCGAACATTATGACTTGAAAGAAAAAGTAGTTGTATCTTAACGGTAGTACTGGTGGTGTATGTGAATGTTGAGTTGAACCGAATTTCATGAAGCCTTTCATTCTGCCGGCGGCACGGACCACATGACCAGCCCGGACGGAGGCGGAATTTCTTTCTGCTGCTTGACTTCCTACACTCTTACATCTGTTTTGCGGCGCGAATCGTGGCCTTTTCTTCTTCTATTTATCTCTTGAATCACATTAATATCCTCTAATTGCTCCTTCTTTATACCAAATCACTGGGCGCGCGTTGAAATCTAATCGCGGAGCCGCATCTAAACCAACCCGATCCGTATCCTTCGCCAGCTCCTTTTCATCTCTCACGTTACTTTTCCACGACGTCGCATCATCTTCACCATGTCCGCTAGCCCCGAGCCAGAGGCAAAGCCCACCCCACCCGTTAACCCTGTCGCGGAAGACGATGGCCAGCCCGAGCAGGACGCCAAAGCAGCAACCCCGATCGCAGGCGACAACGACAACGACGACAACGAGGGGGCAGAGCTGAAGACGCAAGTTGACGGAGCGGATGATGACGAGGATGAGGATGAACTCACTAAGCAAGCGCCTGCCGCTGACGATGACAATGACGATGAAGAAGAAGCCAACGGTGGCGGTTCCGATGACGAGTCGATTCTGTCGGAAGTCGACGAGGCGCAATTCGAGGACTTTGATCCCGAGAACGTCGATATTGAAGATCGGCCGCAGTTGGCTATTGATGAGGACAATTTGAAGCTGATCGGTCGGCACAAGCGCAAGAGGACTGAGGAGGGTGATGGTGAGCGGTCGTCTAGGCGGAAGAAGGAAGGACGGCGTGAGAAGAAGAGCCGCCGGATGAGGGATCTGGAGGAGGGTGGTGAGGAGGATGATGGAGAGGGCAAGTCGAGGAAAAAGGAGCGCAAGAAGAGAGATGCTACTCCAGATGAGGAGTCGTTGGATCCTGAGACACGTATGTCTTTCTTCCCTTCAAACATTGAGATGGCATCTAACAAGCATTGCAGGTCGTCGTCGGGCCCTTGATCGGGCTATGGACCAGGCGTTGAAGAAGCCTACGAAGCGACGTACCAAGAAGGCTGATGGAATCGTACGTCCTCGAGAAGTCTGTATTATGGATAACCTGGTACTAAAATGTGATTGCTCTAGGACCTCGAGCAAATGGCCGATGTTGAAATCGAAAGCATGCGCAAGCGCATGACCAATGCCGCTCAAATGGACGCCTTCGCCCGTCGGGAGGGCAAGCCCGCCATGCACAAGCTCAAGATGTTGCCAGAGGTTGTCTCGCTGCTCAACCGTAACCAGTACGTGAACAGTCTGGTTGACCCAGAAATCAACCTTTTGGAGGCTGTCAAGTTCTTCCTTGAACCGCTTGATGACGGCTCTTTGCCTGCCTACAATATTCAGCGCGATCTGATGAACGCATTGGCCAGACTCCCCATCTACAAGGAGGCTTTGGTGGCCAGTGGAATTGGCAAGGTTATTGTGTTTTACACTAGAAGCAAACGCCCCGAGGCTGGTATCAAGCGTCTGGCGGAGCGTCTGCTTGCGGAATGGACACGACCTATTTTGCAGCGCAGTGATGACTATTCGAAGCGGGTTTACCAGGAGGCTGCATTTGATCCCACGTACGTGCTTTACCCATTGACTTTACCCGCGATCCTGATCCTGACATGTATAGGAAACTCACCAACCGCGCACCCTCGGCTCAAGCGACTGCGGCCGAAGCCCGGGCACGAGAACTTCTTCCTCCCCGCCTGGCAAACCGTGCCCGTGCCGAAATCACGCACACCAGCTACACAGTGGTGCCTCGTCCAACAATGGTGCAGGAGAGCAAATTCGCGCGTCCTTTGGGAGCCAGTGGCGAGGATCGGTTCCGACGGATGCGGGCGCGACAGATTGCAGCCACGAAGGGATCTCGAAGATAGACACTCGGTGGTCTATACGGTTACTTTCTCTATGTTCTTATCTCCGGTTCTTTTGGTCAGGTTGTCATGGCGTCTGGGTGTATTGCATCTTCTCTTATTTGAAATTGCTTGTGTATTATGCATCTAGAAATGGATATTCATACATAAATGAAGGACGGCGTCCAATCTAATATCTAATAATAAACAAAACAAGCATTACTCGTGCGATACGATAGACTCGGTAAAACCCACCGAGCTATATCCGACGGCAGTCGCCGAGCAGACCCCGACCGGACGACGTCACACCCGGTTTTTGGTCGGCCCTCCATTACGCAGAAAATTGATTATATCAGACCATCGCCCGGGGTCTGTGACTTCACTCCGAGTCACCATTTTTCTTCGTTCCCTCGTTCAACTTGAGAAATTCTCTCTTCTTTACTATCTTATAGAATTTTCACCTCTATAGACACCTGATATCCCAACATGAAGCTCTTAACAAAGGAAGAAGAGGATGCGCACTACAGGTACGTCGGCATTCCCCCACGGTGAAACCACCCCAGCGCACTCACTGACAGAAAAAAAACTCCAGCTCCGTCCTCAAAGGCGGCACCTTGGGCACACTCGCCGGTCTCGCCGCAGGCGTGGGCGGCGTAATGTTTGCCCAAAAGCGCTACGCCACAATCCGCAACCTCACACTCCCAATGAAATCCTTCCTCGTCACCTCCTCAGGAACCTTCGTCGGAATCATCTCCGCCGACAACGCCTCGCGCTCTTTCGAAGCCGCGCGCAATGCCGACCGCCAATGGTACGAGAACCGCGAGCAGCGTCTCCGCGAGGAAGAGTTGAAGGGGATGAGCTTTATGGACCGTGCATTCGCGTTTGCCCGTCGCGAGAAATACAAGATTGTCGGTGCTACGTGGGTTGCTAGTATGATTGGGTCGTGGGTGTTCGTGGGCCGGAACCCGTATTTGTCCGGGCAGCAGAAGATTGTGCAGGCGCGTGTGTATGCGCAGGGTCTGACGCTGGCGGTGTTGGTTGCGTCGGCGGCGTTTGAGATTTCGGATCAGAGGAAGGGTCGCGGGATGCTGAAGCAGGGGCAGGAGGGAAAGGGGGCGCAGAAGGTGGATATGAATGCTGCAGCTAAGGAGAAGGCTGCGGAGGAGCAGCAGGGTGATTTGTGGAAGGATATGGTTGCTGCTGAGGAGGAGAGATTGAAGCAGAAGCACCAGTCGTTGTATGAGAAGCCACAGGCGCATGCTGAGGTTCCGGCTGATGAGGGTGAGAAGAAGGAGAAAAAGAATAACTAAGTACATGCTTGATTCTGTTTGATATGATGACACAAGGCAGGTCCTTTTCTGTCTGTTGGATATATGGATGCATTTCATGCGGTAAAAAGGCGTTTTGCTATTTAATGTATTCCTACTATAACGAAATTTCAAATCTCCTACTTAAGGCCTTCTGATTTTGACAAGATTGGAGAGCTTCATTTTGTCACATACTAATCAACCAACTAGGTACAAGGATGAAAACACTTTTGATAGCCAACGAGACCCATCCTCCGAGAGACCCCTACCCTAAAAATACCACCAGAGACAATAACGGCGAATGCAGCAACAACAACCACGTCAACAGCGAACATCCAACTCATGCTCAGTGCCTCACTCTGCGGTTTCCAAGCTCAATCGACTCGGTCTCGCTGTCAAATCCAAATCCCGCATGTCTGTAACTTCCAGTATCATACTCATAATCGAGGACCGCCTGACTCTCCTCATCCTTCTTCCTAGTATCACCCACAAAGCAGGAAGCCTGGATATTGTTAAGCTCATCCTCTTCCTTATCGAGATTGCGGTGCGAAACGTAAAACAGGTTCCCGCCGATAAAGGCTAGGATCGCAACGAAGCCGTAATTCCAGACGAGGAGCGGATCGGTCGAGAGAGCAGTCAGGCCCTGCTGGATGGCAGACGAGATAGCGTTCATAAAGAGGAAGAGCGATTGCACCAAACTCTTCATGTTCTTCGGAGCTTTGGTGTACGCATACTCATACCCCGTAATCGACGCCAAAATCTCCGAGATCGCAACCAGGATGTACGGTACCGCCTGCACCCACACGTTGATCGGGGCCGGTTTCTTACACGTGCTGGGGTGGTCACCACAGGGACTTGTCTTGTAGATGTAGTGCTGAGTGACCGTCGCAGCGACCATGGACAAGGAAGCGAGAATAAAGCCGGTATAGATACGCTTGAGAGGGGTAAATTTGATGCCCATGCGGCGGAGACCCGGGTAGACGAGGTGGTCCATGATGGGGATGAAGATGATTAGGGCGAGGGGGTTGAGGTTGAGGATGATGTCGTTGGGGGCGCCGTGGAGTTGCATTGTGGCAGCTTGCGAGGTGAGGTTGTTGGTCATTTGGCTGTAGGTAAGCCCTATTTCAGTTAGCTTGTTATCATTCTTTGGGTGCTAGGAAGAGGAGACGTACAATAGAGCGGATACCAGAGGAAAATCACGCAGGCCTTGACGACACGACGGACCTCGTCAACCCAAAGGTCATCGAAAGTCATCCATCCGGGCCTGTGGTCAATCTTGCTTGGTTTCGTGTCCTCCCAGAACGCACGAGACTTGCAATTACGAATACTGTCATCGTCAGCCAACCTGACCCTCCATGCCCGGGGTAGGGGAGAAGCGAACTCACAGCGTCCTCGGATTCCACGACCACTTCTTTCTCAGCGCAAGCCACCACAACTTACAAGCCTTTCCCAACACAGATCCTGTAGGCGGCGTAACCGAATACTTATTCCGGCAAACATACAACACAAGCGGACAGAAACCGAACATGAGTGTGGGGATCAAGAACGCCAGCCAGAACCCAACGTATCGCTCTGCGTAGACCATGGAGATGGAACCCGCCAGAGCACCGACGTTGATCATGCAGTAGAAGTACATGAAGATGCGCGAGATGGTCTGGCCTGGGTCGACGATCACGCGTTCGCCGGTTTTGGCGAGTGTTCTGACGTAGGGACGTGTTTCTTTATATTGTTCTGCGATTAGAGGGGAGATATTTGACCTGACTAGTTAGTAACGCGTTTTATCCAGAATTGGGACTGGGGTAGGCCTTACTTGAAGCCCCCAACACCAATACCGAAAACAACCAGACCAACGGAGAAACAACCCAGAGCGCCCTGGGGGTGTGTAATAACTGACGGCAGCGCAGAGATAATCAAGATGATGTGACCCAAGAACGCAAAAACAATCGAGAGCTGGATAGTCTTGAGTCGGCCAAGGAACTCATCACCAATCCAGGCGCCGACCAGCGGAGTCACGTAGCACCAGAATGTGTTGACTATACTCCTGAGCTACTGACTTTCACAATAGTAGGAGAGAAAACTCACAAGTGGTTAGACCAGTCGCGGCTTGTTGTCCCATATTCAGAGCACCAGGTTGGCCAGAACCATCAGCACCGGTTGTCGAACCTTCTGGTAGAGGCTGTTGGATATAATTGACGACTAGAAGCTCAAGTTAAAATCCAGAACTGGATTACCCTCGGGGATGAAGACTCACAAACAGCAGCAGTTCCAAAAAACGAGAACCTCTCACACAACTCCACAAATGCAATCGTGTAAGCAACCCAGGGAACCTTACCCGACACGCGACGCAAAATGTTCTCTTCTTCCACAGTAGGACGCTCATACTCATCGTCATCCAGGAACCTAGAAGAAGTAGAGAACACCATGGACTTGACTGGAGAGACGGTGGCATTGGCGTGTTCGGAGGATTTGTGTCCAGACGCATCAGTCTGATGAGATTTGAAGCTGAGCCAGGATTTGTAGCTGTTTGTAGCTGAGCTTCGTTTTTCTTTCATCATGGTTAGATGGAAGAGGTGCACTTGGACACGAGATAGAATACACGAGGGGTAGTAAACGAATGGACATCCACGAGAACGAGGTCGAGGACGGGGGAAAATGGATAAAGGAGAAGAGAGAGAAAACAAAACAGTGTGTGCGCATTTTTAATGAGCAAGATATCATCCTGTCCGATAGTGAATGGTTGAATGAGGGGTGTCCCAGTGAATGGGCAGGTCACAGGATACCATTGCAATCAAGGATTATACCGGTAAGAAGGAAAATCAAATGTTCTATTACTATTACAAGGAGAGAGATTGGAAAACGACTATGTACAGTACTCGCCTTGGAATTGCTTCGATACTGTAGCTCTATATGAACATATCCCAGGTTAGGGCAAAGGCAAACAGGCTGGATAAGGCAGGCCATGCATGCAAGCAACAACAAAAAAAGTTATCGAAGGTTTCCTAGCCGCAGCAAATACATCGCTTCTGTCTTCGATTTCTGGAACCCCGTGTCAAGATATACAAAGATCAAGGTAGGCTGTACTGTCGCAGAGAATTGACGGTTGATGCGAATTTGACTATTAAGATAGCTGAGTGCGGAGCCATCCTCTTGTTGAAGCCATGAAGATGCCATGCTGGAAGTCCAAGACTAGCCGGTGGGTAATGACAATCATACCTAGAACTGTCAGTAGTGGGCCGTTGAGTGTCTTGGAAGTCTGAATATTTGAGCTCAGCGAGCAACGTGAAACTGCCAATTTTTGAGCATATCCCGGTTGTCTGCTGCGCAGCTGCACAGGCCCTGCGCACGCCAGCCAATGCTCCCAGGACAACATACAGCTGCATCGCGGGGACTTTAAACGTCTGTTAGATACTACCCACTGGGCCCTTCATCACGCGGCTGCTGCAATGACGACCGCTGCGGAGATATGCGGCCATTTCAATGGCATGATGAACGGGGCTAGCGCGGAGCAGATAGTGGAAGATGAGTAAGAGATTTTGCCAAAAGCTACCAGGTGCTTATATATCCATGAATTCCACCTGTGGGTAATTGTAGCTAGTTTTTTTTTTTTTCTCTTCCCGATGCAACATATGCAGCAGAAAATGAACTGATTTCAATTTATGATCGCTAGGTAATTTTCCCCCCATTGATGAAGGCTGATTAGACGATATTCTCTCGAACCTGAGCTGCGAGGATATAGAGGGAATGTAAAGTCCAAGTTCCGGAACATCTCACTTCACGGGTCATTCAAAGTTATCACGGAAAAAAAGGAAAAAAAAAAAAAAGGAACCAGTATTAGGGCGGATCCACTAATCTCCAGCTTGTCGAACAGTGCTGCGCATGGCTCGGTATCCCAGCCAGATTAAGAAACGAAGCGTCATGAGCAAACCTGCTCATAAGATGGAATGGAGGCCACAATCATGACTGCACACATAAGTGCTCTGGTCCTCACAAGAAGTACTTGTGACATATTCTAGAGACTCATGTACAGGAGCGTCTGGCACAGTGTTTATGGCTACTGTTTGTTTCTGGTGTGAACAATAGGTATATGACCTTTCTGTGGTGAATACAAGCTCGCTAGGATGCATTTATAAGTCTGTAGCAGCTAGCTCAATTGATTTTCCGATTGATCTAAATCAAATCTCTATATCAAGCATTGCTTCAGATCTACACATAGTTGTGATTTGTATAAAAGTCGGCTAACATGCCCGATCTGGAAGGCCGCCATCTTCACGCGGAGATAACCTCATGTAAATCTTGCATTCGCCTCCGACCAACAATACAAGAAAACAGCACAATAATGGCTCGACGCCAGAAATTAGTTTGCAACGCCTGTCGCCAGCGCAAAAGTAGATGCGATGGGGGCACTCCATCGTGTTCCAATTGTGCCACCACTGGCCGCCAGTGTCATTATGACAAGGCGCCGTCGCTGGCCTACGTGCGCGCATTGCAGGAGCGCATCCAAATGCTAGAAAGCCGGCAAGCTGCCCCTAAAGAAGGATCTGTACCGCTTAATTTTGCCGGTCAGGATGAAGAATCTATCAGTGTGGATGCGCGAGGTGATTTGAGCTACCATAATCTGACTTCCGCCATTCACGAAACTCCGTCTGAGAAGGAGTCTGCTTCAGCGATAGGGGCACCACCATCATCCTCGAGCCTGTCGACAACAACAATGATGGCGACTCCGTCGGGCATGGAGCAGGTGGATGGGGCAGAAATCCGACGAGCTTTGGTAGAGCACACGACGGCGCAAAGGCAGCAGGAGGATCAGCACCTGGATCTCATCGCCACCCATACGGATATCCCCAGTCCTCTGGCGAGGACATTGTTGGAACTGTACTGGTGCTGGCTACACACTAGTTTTATCTTTGTTTATCGTCCCACATTTACCCGAGACATGCCGTTGCTGATCGGACAGGGGGACGGTGCCCGCCGTTCATATTGCTCAGATACGTTACTGAAAGTGGTATACGCGCATAGCTGCCGGTTTGTGAGAGATCCAGAAAGTACCTGGGATCCGTTAGGACGCAGTGAGACCTTCCAACAGTTTGCAGATCGATTGATGTCAGAGGCGCAAGTCGCCTTGGCGATGGAAACGATTAATCCTCCATCGATACCGACGATTCAAGCATTATTGCAACAATCTGCCCGCGATATGGCTTATGGACGGTCATCACAAGCATGGTTGTATTCGGGAATGGCGTTTCGCATGGCGATTGATTTGGGGATACACGTATCGACAGAGCGGCTGCAGCGATATGCGCGGTGGCTGTCACCGGAGGACATTGAAGTGCGGAAGCGGCTCTTCTGGAGTCTATATGCGTGGGATAAACATATCAGCTTGTATTTGGGGCGTATGCCCAATTTTCTGGCGGGAACAGACAGTATTCCTTTGGAATTTTTGGATGACTATACTGAAACAGAGCCCTGGAGACCGTTTTACGGATCCGAACGGTTGGATAACAGAGGCGATTATCGCCCGACACCCGGTCATGTTGTCTCATGCTTTACAGCGCTGTGCAAACTATGCAAGATCCTGAGTCGCTTGATGCTCGAGCTGTACAGTCCTGGCACCCATAAACCAAAAGGGGAGTCTGCCCAGGACTTCCCTAAAATGGCCGCCTTTGTTGCGATAAATGAGGAACTTCAGGCATGGCGGACTAGATTACCGCCGTTTCTCAAGATCGACCCTCAGAACATACCTGCCATCAGTCCTCCCCATCACATCACCTCGCTCAACCTTATGTACCACACGACTTTGATTCTGCTGCATCGACCACACGTGGCGGGGCAGAGGGATCTGAACGTACCCGCCGTGCAGCGCAGCTGGAAAATCTGCAAGACGGCTATGCGGGCGATTCACGATATATTGCAGCTCTATGTGGGGACCTTTGGGTTGTCGCATATCACCTATATGAACAGTTACTGCACCTACACAGCGGCGACAACAGCTGTCTATCAACTGGAGATCGATGATGAACAGCAGAAGACAATTGGGCCAACACGAAACTCTATCTGGACGGAACTGAAATTTCTTCTGGATATCTTGCAACGGACTGCCGTCTCCATGACGGGCCTCAACCGCAGCATTGATATCATACGTTCGCGGCTGAAGAAGATCCTCGATAGACGGGCAGCTTCGCAATTACAATCCCTGTTTCCACCGGCTCTGAGCTCTCAGCGCATGCCGTCGCAGTCTTCACAGCCTCCTCCTCCTCCTCCCCCATCCTACTTCCAATCACCAGAGCCCACATTCTCTGACGCTCGTCCAACATTACCCGCCGTACCGTCTCTTCTCCCTCGACAGTCCCAATCTAACCCACTCAACCCCGGACCACAGACTGAAACCCCGCTTAACCAAGACAACACAAACCTGGAAGCGTGGGCCAGCTGGCTGCCTGCGTTCCCGGGACAAGACGTATCATTGGGAACAGAGTCACTATTTGACTGCGAGGCAGGGTTAAGTCCGGATACGCGATGTGCGTTGATGGGTTCGAATTTGGACCCGCATTTGAGTCTGGATTACCCGTTGACGGGCAAGGCGATGGATGAGTATAGCCGGTTTACGGAGGGGCTGTAGATTGTATTCTTATGCACGATGACTATGATTTGGTGTATTATAAACGGTATTGGTACATAGTAAATAGATCTAATGGTATATCCCCCAAATCGGAGGGGATCGGATACCCCACATTTTCCCGTCCCCTCATCGGTTCCTGTACACAACTTCTATCCTCTCTATTCCATCACTAGACCATCAACAGATACTATCCGCAACAATGACTGTCTATCACGTCGGTATGTAATCCTATGCTCAACACACAACAGAACTAATGAATTCAGTCCTCTTCCGCCTCAAACAAGGCGTGACATCCGCTCAACTTTCCGCCTGGAAGAACACAAGCCAGGGGATGGTAGGCAAGATCCCCGGCTTGATCTCCTTGCATGCGAACTCGCCATTGCCCATTTCGGTACCCCGGGCTAAGGGGTTTGATTATGGGCTTGTGGCAGTTTTGGAGTCGCCGGAGCATGTGGAGGGGTACTCGAAGCATCCAGTGCATTTGGAGTGAGTTTTCTTCCTTTTTCTTGATTCTGTGATCGTTATTTCTGTTCTTGGTGGAATACAACGGTTAATGATGATTACTACAGGAGCCAGAAGTTGAGGATGGAGCTTTGTGAGGATACATTGGCGTATGATTTGGAGTTTGAGGCTCCTACTAGAGAGAAGAAGGATTGAATTGGCTTATAAGGAACATAAGGCAAGGACTTGGACTGAAACTAGGACGAGACGAGGTATATACAACGCCGGATATGATTGAATTAAGAATGGTTCTCTTGAACTGACATGACTTTTACCCGATACAATACTTTTATAAACCAGTCCCATGTGCTTGCTCGTATGAAGATGAGCTCCAAAAAAAAAAAAAAAACGAGATTACCCATATTACTCCTTGGAATCGACCTTCTTGGCCGGCTGCTCACTGCCCTCTTCTTCGCGAGTGCGCTTCTGGCCAGCTTCGGCGGTGCTCTGGACCACCGGGACGCCGCTAATATAAGGTTAGTGCCATATTCTTAGTGTTGAGTTGTGAAAGTGACATACCGAGCATCCTTCTCATCACGGGACTTCTCGTCCGCAAATCCCTTCTGCTGGTCCTCTTGCCGACGTTCCCTCCAGTCACGGCGGTCATCGCCCCTGTTACCGCCACGACCGCCACGGCCACCACGGCCACCACGGCCGCGCCCACCCCGGTGACCACCACGGCCACGGTTGGGCTTGACCCGGCCAGCTGCGATGTCCTCGGCCTTCTCTTCACAGTATTCCTTCTTACTCTTGATGATCAGGTCCTGGCCCTTCCACTGGGGCTTGGGATCGAGCTGCAGGAAAGCCTTCTGTTTCTCTTCTGACTCGAATTCAACGAAAACGCTTCCCTTAAAGGACTTGTCGGTTGCGCGACGGAGACGGATGGCGTTTGTGGGACCGTAGGGCGCGAAGAACGCTTCAATGTCGAACTGGGTGCTGGGTTCCTCATTTCCGAATCCCTTAGCGTAGATACTCCGGCTCATGGCCTTGTCCTCGAACACCCTGACGACATTGGGGTCATGGTTCGCGGTCACCGACTCGGGGAGCGGGTTCTTGCGGCGCACGCCGGTGTCGTTGTCGGTAAGCTCGAGTGTCTCAGACGATTTGAGAGCTTCGACGATGGCACTGAAAGGCTGGAAGCGGCGCATGCGCTTGAAAGTGTGCAGGAGGTCAAGAGGAACAGAGTTGTTGGTGCTTCCGCCAACCTTGGAGAGCAGGAACTTGTCCGCGACGAGGTTGGAGTCAGAGAAGTAGAATTCAACCTGCTTGCGGATCTCAACAGGGTCGTCGGTCTCCTGCAGAGTCGAGGGGTCGAACTTAACCTTCGAGCGACCCTTGTGACCCTTGTTTCCGTGGTTTCCTTCCTTGGACTTGGTCTCCTCGGCGTTCTCGGATTTCTCGCCCAGTTTTGCAGCGGCCTCGACAATGCGAGCTTCCTCGGCATCTTCCTTCTGTTCAGGCGCAGCGCCGTTCACGGGAGCTTGCTGTTCAGCCTTCAGCTCGGCCAAGGTGTTCTGGACATCCTGCTCGGCAGCAGCGTTAACGTTGGTGTCAGACATGATTGCGACGGTAACGCGATAGCTTATGAATCAGACTATTGCGAAGCACGATATCTCTTCTGTGTCTAGTTCAATCGATAGTTAAGCACCTGATCGGAATTCACAGTTCGAATTCAAGAAGGTAGCAAAGACTGCGTGAAGGTTAACTCAACATACAAACTCCTCGATAGCGCGTTGACACTAAAGCGGAAGAGAGGATAGTGAGAGGGAAGGAACGGCGGATTCTGTATCGTCTCTTTCAGGGTATTAAGAATAAAAGACACAAAAACGTGAGGAAAAAAGCGTAAAAGGATCTGTTCTGTTCCTGGAAGGAGACAATGGCTTGTTCTCTTTTTTTGCTATGGGAAAAATATCCTGAAAATGCGCGGCGGGGGAAATTTCTGAGCGCCACAGCGAAGCTTCAGCCACATATATGCCTGAGGCGCTTTCCAGTACTGTACTCTGAATGTGGAATGGTGTGGCTTTTACTAGATAGCCTATTTGGAACATGACAACGAGTTTTACGACACTACGAGACAGGAAATGATGATACCATTTAAAGCAGAAGACATCTCACTGAATATGAGCATTGCCATTCATCAATTTCTAGAGCTAACTATACCTGGCTGTCGATCCCCTTTTACCTTCTCCAGGGAACGGGGGTCTAGAAGAGGGTTAAGGAGCAGGTAAGTACGGGGGTATGCTGATCGAATTTGCAGATCAAGCATAAAAACTGACTTCCACATAGTAAAATGGCAGCTCTGGCCTTGCGCCTTCCCGTCATGGTAGGACCGTGTTGTTGCCGTTGCTGCGGACTTGGGGTGCACCTGCCTCTTTCGCGCAATCCCAACTATAGGCGGTTTTGACCTGTCTCCCGCCTCCGAATCTCTTCTTTTTTCTACCATGATGACTTTCGATCGAATCCAAGCATAGTTCCTATCGGGCATCTTTACTTGTTGGAAGTTTTGGATAGGGTTACTTTCAGCATCATCAGCTTATTTCATTATACTTCTGCATCGTTTCGATATCTCAAAGCGCGGAAATCAGAGTCGCCTCAAGGGACTCCTTCGTCTGACAGGTAAGTCGAATCGAACGCTTGAAGCAGCATAGAGCGCTGCTTCAAGAGTGTTGGGCTCTGCTAACGATCATCTCTGTCAAGGATCCCGTTACGACCTTGACTATCAAATCGACTGTTGAAACACCGTACGAGTTATCCCCACAACTGCCCTCATTATGCCTGCCATTGGTGGCCAGCCCCCGCCGGCGTCATGGCCCGTGCAAGATGTAAGTCAGGATCCATTTATGAGTCGAAACATTGGCCTTACATGGGCCTCCAGATCATATATGTGGCTATAGTCGGTCCGGTCATGCTGGCAGCGTTCTTTGAATGGGTGCTTTGGCTCGTAGCGTTCTTGTTTTGTCTTGTCAAAGTCTACACGAAAGCAGACCATTGGACTGTGAGATTCCTTGCGGTGGTCATGATGATTCTCTTCACGTTGTTGAGGTAAGACGCGTTCGAAGCCTCCCGTTCTGAGCATACTCTAATCAAAACACAGAGCGATTTTCCTTCCGATTATGATCGTCACTCTTCCTCTGCCAGCACAAATCACGCGGTACTTCCCGACTCGGGCAGTTATCATCCTGCAATGGTTTGCATTTTGGTCATTTGCCGGGCTACTTATACTGCCGTTCCTCCTATGCGTCTATCGACTCGTCACGAACTCGCTTGGAAGGGCAAAGAGAGTAAAGCAGGTTCTTGACGACCGTACCGCTCCAAAGACAGTCGTCGTGATGCCAGTTTACAAAGAAGCACCGGAAGTTCTGACCAAAGCAATCGATTCAGTGGTCGACTGCGACTACCCGGCGAATTGTATCCATGTTTTCCTCTCTTACGATGGAGGTGTGGTGGACGAGTCCTATCTTCAAGTTATTCATCATCTCGGGATCCCGATATCTTTGAAGATATATCCACAAAGTATCGATGTGACATACAAAGGCGCCAGGGTTACTGTGTCTCGATTCAAGCACGGCGGTAAACGGCACTGCCAAAAGCAGACATTCAAGCTTATCGACAAGATATACGCGGAATATCTTAAGCGTCGTGACGATCTCTTTGTGCTGTTCATCGACTCCGACTGCATCCTCGACAGACTGTGTTTGCAGAACTTCATGTACGACATGGAGTTAAAGCCGGGGAGCAAACACAACATGTTGGCAATGACGGGAGTGATCACATCGACTACAGAGCGAAACTCTCTCATTACTGTCCTCCAGGATATGGAGTATCTGCACGGCCAATTGTTCGAGCGTTCTGTTGAATCGGCGTGCGGCTCCGTGACATGTCTTCCGGGTGCTCTTACAATACTGCGGTTCTCTGCATTTCGGAAAATGGCTAGATATTATTTTGCGGACAAAGCGGAGCAATGTGATGACCTTTTCGACTACGGAAAATGTCATTTGGGCGAAGACCGCTGGCTAACGCATCTGTTCATGGTTGGGGCCAAAGAACGCTACCAAATCCAGCTGTGCACTAGTGCATTCTGCAAAACTGAAGCCGTCCAGACGTTTGGAAGCCTTCTGAAGCAACGACGCCGGTGGTTTCTTGGCTTCGTCACCAACGAAGTATGCATGCTTACCGACATCAGAATCTGGAAGCAGTATCCTCTTTTGTGTCTTGTTCGCTTCATGCAACACACAATCCGGACGACTGCCCTTCTCTTCTTTATCTTAGTGATTTCCGTTATAACGACGTCCAACAAGGTCCAGAATCTCCCCGTGGGCTTCCTCGCCGTGTCGCTTGGCCTGAACTATTCCCTCATGCTATATTTCGGTGCAAAGCTCAAGCGATTCAAGGCCTGGCTCTACCCACTGATGTTTATACTGAACCCGTTCTTTAACTGGCTTTACATGGTATATGGGATTTTCACTGCCGGTCAACGAACGTGGGGAGGACCACGAGCCGATGCTGCCGCGGCCGATAAACACACTACTCCAGAAGAAGCGGTAGAGCAGGCACGAGCCCAAGGTGATGAGTTCAATGTCGATGTTGGTACTTTTCGGCTATCTCGATGCGAAGACAGAGGCGTCCCGGTTCATCCTTCGGAGAAAGTCGAAGGACGGTTTGCTCCTGCCGCACAACTTCCAGAGGGTGGTTATGCCAACGCCTATAACGACTCCGGCGTTACCGTCGCTCAGGTTATGTCCCCGCTCCCTGGGGTTCCCCGAATCCATCTTCATCCCCGACAGCTCTCTTCAGACTCTGGATTCACCACGGATTCGACTAATCCAATTTCCATGCCGCACAGTGTGGAGAGTCTTATGCACGAAGATGAACAGATCAGGCAATATCTCGCTCGTAAGGGACAGGGACCGATTAGCCACACGAGTATGGAGGTGTGTGCCGATATGGGCGACTTGGACGGACCAAGCGACTATCGCACGCCGCAGCAGGTTTCTGAAGCACAGCTCCCCGAAGTTATGCTGGAGGCGGACATTGCCAGCTCAAGACCTCTTTCAACAGAGCCACCGAGGTCCGCGAGATCTGCACCGAGCGGCACTCCCGTGAACGGCCCAGCTGGACGTAGCTCTCTTACTGAGCATGTCGATTCAGATTCGAAGTCCTCGAACTCTCGACTTTGGAAGGAAAAGACGCGGTCAATGGGGCCTGAAGATATGGTCTGACGGATGTGCAAAGGGTAGAGTAACCGAGGGAGACCGGATATATAGGGTAACAGCACGAACTCTCTTTGGGGGTATACGATTGATGACGCTTCTTTATCTTTTCTTTTTGGCGAATTCTCATTCTTTCCTTGTTTTGTTAGTGCAAATCGTTTAGTGTGTTCAGTACTAGTATAGTAGCAGAATCATGAATCCACTGTGTTCCGTCATTGATCTCATGGACGAAATAGTAGCCCTAATTACCATGTCGCCGAGTTTAATGGTTGACCAAAAGGGAGTAGACTATAAATATGTATCGAATTGGAATCATTATTATCTTTTTATGTTCCTGGCATTCCTTCCGATCACAGCTAATATATGAAACGGTATCCCCGCATTGAACTACTATCACTCGACATCCTCGGCTATATCTTCCAACTTCGAAAGAACCGACATTTCCATCCAAAGAAATACTTGACTTGTCAACGCAGTACTGTGGTGATTCGCGAGTCAGAAATTTATTTCCTTGAGCTAACGCGATGCTCACTGAACAGTCCACTGCCGTACCTGGTTGATCGGAACGTCCTACGCAGCAGATTACAAGACAATCGGCAGTGGAGTGTCTTGAGATACGGATGGAAGGACTGTCTGTTTGCCTTTATTTTGTTATACTCCATACTAACGTGGTCTAATGTGGAGTATATTCTCCATCGCCTGCACCACACTTTCATCCCTATTCTCATGAATGCGTTGGTATAATCAACATGCATACTGCATACGGAGTAAAACCATGTACTGATGCTGCTGAGTGCATAGGCATCATGAACGGCTTTGCAGACCTAGCGCTCAGCCTAGGAGCAGGCGATACAGACATGAAACTACAAACTGTCCCCTTCGGGCTCAAGGACCAAAGGCCTACGATTGCCAGTCTCAGGTGATGTTGTCATCCAACCAACAGGAACCGCACATGGCCAAACAAATGTGAAGAACTACAAATCTATGGCTGCATTTCCCGAGGTACGTTTCCCTTGCATACGTATGCACATGTGCCCATGGTGGAAAGCATACATAGCACAGCGGGGTGCTCTGCTGACGTTGCACAGAGAGTCGAGGGCTCTGGTGGTCGGGATGACGGAATCAAAACCATTGATCTGCCGGCTCTGAGGACTGTACAATGGTGGTTCCTCTGCCCGAGGATCCGGTGTTTGGGGCGGAAGGATCGATGCGGAACTTGTGGAGTCGGGCGGCGGATAGGTTCTGGGCTGAGGGTGAGTTTAGAAATGTCTAGTTTTCGCTGTGAATCGAAAGAGTCTAGAATCCGAATTTGATGTCCAATTGATGTCCAAAAGCACATGTCAGGCATTCCCTGCCTTAGGCTGCAGTCACCTGATGTTATCGATAAGCCCCGCGAAAGGCGGCGAGGTTCTGTCGGGGACTGGATGGCGCCAGAAGGTTCGAAAAGTGGAAGCGTCTCGAAGCGTCTCCGGGTTGGCATTTGCTAATTGAGCGATTGTAGGCAGTTTGACTGGCCACAATTTTTGGAAAACCATTCAACTTGTTTTGACCCCAAGAGGATCGTTAGTCAAGAAAACAAAAAGCTGCGTTTAGATTGACCGCTGGACGAATTAGCCCCACGGTGTCAAGCCACAGGTCGAAATCTGTGGCGCAGTGCAAATTCTCCCCTCTTTCGCTTTTTCTCACTTAACCGCAACGCTTCCTCTCCCAACTCTCTCTCTTCTTTTGAGAACCCTTTTTTATCCATTTATTTTCTTTTTTTTCTTCCTCCACTTATTTCCCCCTTTCTCTTCCGTCTGCTAAACCGTTGACCATGAGTGTCGTCGGTATTGATTTCGGTGCCCAGAGCACCAAGATTGGTGTTGCCAGAAATAAGGGTATTGACATTGTGCGTGCCCCTCGCCCCCCATATCATATTCGTGATATTTGAAAGGACTGCGTTGACTTTGACTCCTTTTCTCTTTGTTATAGATCACCAATGAAGTCTCCAACAGATCGACTCCGTATGTCTTGGTCCCTCTTTTTTCTGAAAAGATTTTTTCTCTTGCATGATTACTAACGGAAACTTTTTCATCCAGGTCGCTCGTCGGATTCAACGCCAGAAGCAGAGCCCTCGGTGAGGCTGCGAAGACACAGGAGACCTCAAACCTGAAGAACACTGTCGGCAACCTCAAGCGTCTTATCGGCCGTTCCTTCAACGATCCCGATGTTGAGATCGAGCAGGAGTATAACACAGCAGCTCTCTGTGACGTCAATGGCCAGGTCGGTGCCGAAGTCAGCTACCTGGGCAAGAAGGAGAAGTTCTCTGCCACCCAGTTGGTGGCTATGTACTTGACCAAGATCCGGGACATCACCTCTGCTGAGTTAAGACTCCCCGTTTCCGATGTCACCATCAGCGTTCCCGCCTGGTTCACCGATGTCCAACGTCGGGCCATGCTCGACGCCGGTGAGATTGCCGGTCTCAAGGTGCTTCGCCTGATCAACGACACCACCGCCACCGCCCTTGGATACGGTATCACCAAGCTCGACCTTCCCAACCCCGATGAGAAGCCTCGCCGGGTCATGTTCGTCGACATCGGTCACACCGACTACACTGCCTCGATTGTTGAGTTCCGCAAGGGTGAGCTCAACGTCAAGTCGACCGCCTACGACCGTCACTTTGGTGGTCGCAACTTCGACCGTGCTCTGACCGAGCACTTCGCCAACGAGTTCAAGCAGAACTTCAAGATTGACGTCCGCACCCACGCCAAGGCCTGGTCCCGGACTCTTGCCGCTGCTGAGAAGATGAAGAAGGTTCTCTCGGCCAACCCGGCTGCCCCCATGAACATCGAGTCTCTGATGGAGGATGTCGATGTCCGCGCTATCGTCAAGCGTGAGGAGCTGGAGGTTATGATTCAGCCCTTCCTCGAGCGCGTCACTGCCCCCATCGAGCAGGCTCTCGCTGAGGCTAAGCTCACCGCTGACGACATCGACTTCGTTGAGATGGTTGGTGGTTCCACCCGTGTGCCCGCCATCAAGGAGGCCGTCTCCAAGTTCTTCGGTGGCAAGACCCTCTCTTTCACTCTCAACCAGGATGAGGCCATTGCTCGCGGCTGTGCTTTCAGCTGCGCTATCCTCTCTCCTGTCTTCCGTGTCCGTGACTTCTCGGTGCACGACATTGTCAACTACCCCGTTGAGTTCACCTGGGAGCAGTCTCCCGAGATCCCCGATGAGGACACCAGCCTGACCGTCTTCAACCGGGGCAACGTCATGCCTTCCACCAAGATCCTCACCTTCTACCGCAAACAGCCTTTCGATCTCGAGGCTCGCTACGCCAATCCTGACGAGCTCCCCGGCAAGATCAACCCTTGGGTTGGTCGCTTCTCCGTCAAGGGCGTCCAGGCTGACGCCAACGACGACTTCATGATCTGCAAGCTCAAGGCCCGTCTGAACCTGCACGGTATACTCAACGTTGAGTCTGGTTACTACGTTGAGGACATGGAGGTTGAGGAGCCCGTTCCTGAGGAGGGCGATGTAAGTTTCATCTTCCACTTCTTAGGTAGCAGGATGCTGACTGACAATAGGCCATGGAGACCGATAAGCCTGAGGGCGAGCAGCCCAAGAAGACCCGCAAGGTCAAGAAGCAGGTCCGCAAGGGCGATTTGCCCATTGCCGCTGGCTCCCCTGGTATTGACCAGTCGGTCCGGGAAGCTTTCACTGAGCGTGAGAATTCCATGTACATGGAGGACAAGCTGATCGCCGAGACCGACGAGAAGAAGAACGAGCTTGAGGCCAGCATCTACGAGCTCCGTGACAAGATCGACGGTGTCTACGCCGAGTTCGCTAGCGAGGAGGAGAAGGACAAGCTCAAGTCCAAGCTCCTTGACACTGAAGTAAGTTGCCGTCTTTCACTGGTAACTGAAATTCATACTAACATGCGATAGGACTGGCTTTACGAAGATGGTGAGGACACCACCAAGTCCGTGTACGTTGCCAAGATGGATGAGATCCGCTTCATTGCTGGCCCCATCGTCCAGCGTTACAAGGAGAAGGTCGAAGCCGAGCGTCAGGCCGTCCTGAAGGCCCAGGAGGAAGAGGCCGCCAAGAAGCGTGCTGAGCAGGAGGCCCAGCGCAAGGCCGAGGAGGAGGCCAAGAAGGCGCAGGAAGCCCAGCAGGAGCCCAAGGCCGACTCTGAGATGCAGGACGCACCTGCCGAGAGTGAGGCCGCTCCCGCCGAGGAACAGAAACAGTAAACCAACCGCAAAAAAGTTTGGCGCCTATGAGTTGACGTTTTGATATCATTTACGGCACGGTTTTTGAATTCCGTGCGAACTTCATGACAACGGCCATGACAATAAAAATTTCTCGTTTCTTTTTCTATTTCATTTTACCCCCCCATTTTGTGATGTTGAAATCTAATGTTGTAGACCGTGAGTTTGCTCTTTTTTATCTTCTCTCGTTTCGGATGCTGTTTTATGGACGTTTGGTTCTCTTTCGCAGGAAGGAGTCAGGTTATGGTGCATGGATATACGGTAATGTGACCACGGAATGAATAGAGGCAGTTGCTGTTGCTATGGTCCGCTGAGATGATTTTGAAATCTATGAATAGAATGAACAGTATACAGTAATAGAAGACTGGTTGAATTGACCACTGCATAAGTAGATCTCGTTTCACTGATGTGACGGTTAGCAGGCGGCCGAAAAGGGCTACGCCGGCGGCCGTTTTAGGAGTCCTGCTAACCAACTCCCGTCTTGGCATCAGGTGAGCGTATTCCCACGGCCACAGGCTTTCCCTCCAAGGATTTCACGCCCCTCGACGCTAGTCTCAAATGAGACTTTTGTTGCTATTTTGTTCAACATCATCTATCAAGACGCTCTCGCTGCGGTCGTGCCAGTTTTGGCTCCCCTCGACCATCATGTTTTCTCATTTATAAATCCCATTGTGCTGAGTGTCCTTCCCTGCTTCCATCCTTCCTCCCATGAGCATCTCTTGGAGCACTTCCCATTCTTTTGAGGTCTGTCTTCATCCACAATACTGCTGTTACTCTCACCTTCTTTACCTTCTACTCCAGACTTTCTTTTTGTTTGCCAGTTTCCTGTGGGCTGTATCAACCATGACGCCTCGCTCCTGACTGGTCAGATCTGATGTCAAAGAGAATCAGACCGATGCCAGCTCCAACCTGACTGAGATCCTTTCAGACAACGGCTCTGATAGTGACTCCATTAGCGACTTGAAACTTAATAGTGAGGATTTGGATGATGAAGATGAACCCAACAATGATATCTCTGATGATTGTGACGGTCCCGTTCAATATGAGATCTATTGGTGGACTATCTAGCGAAATACTAGCATAGCCTGCCAGCGCTGAAATATCTAGTGTGCGAGGGGCCTGGCCCTACTCCAAACAGAACAAAGGAATCAACAAAGAAATAAAACATGTCATGTGACTTAGCGAGCACTCATGCTCCGTGACAGATACTATCATTCTAAAAAATGCCATTTTATATGGAATACAGCGATGGCCCGCTCGGTGGTGGAATACGTTAACGTAATCGGACACCGAGCGAGCGGCACGTCCGCCTACTTCAGTTAAAAATGCAAGTTAACTAGCAACAGAACAAGTAAAACAAGGCAATTTTTATATACAATAATGCTTTATCTAGTAGTGCAGCTAGATCTAATATGTCCTATTTGATGGCAGTTGCTGCAGCGTGGTGGTGCTCGCTTTCGTGGTCTCTCACCACCTTCATCCACCACCCCGGCAAGTAAATCAGCAGCTTCCTGACTGCGTTGCTGACCCTCAGCGCCAGTCAGAATACCACCAGCAGCTATAAAGGTCCTAGTAGTATCCCGTTTGCGCTTTTGGGTTTTATTAGCAGCACGTAGTTGCTTAACCTCATGCTCTAAAAGCAGCGCATTCTGCATTGCCATTTGAGCACCCTTGACCACTTGCTCAACTGCCTGATTGATAGGACTTGGTGGGCTGTGTGTACGCTGCCTCCAGAGGCGCTTGATAAGCTCAGATTGCTTCTGAAGTTGCCTGGTAGTCTTGGGAGTCTCTGCTGTCCAACTAGACGACTCTTTGCTATGTGAACTGCCCGGTGGTGTAGAGGTCTTCATCTGGACATGGAGTTCATCAAGTACATTCTCAGGTTTATACGGGACTAGACCCGCAGCAGCAAATCCACTGCATATATTTGATAATGAGAATGCTTGTGGGCGTGTCTGCTGGTAAGCAGCCAAGAAATCAACCTTATCGATATGATTGATCTCTAGCTGCATAGCAGTCTGAACCCGCTGGCCATAGAGACGTTTCAATGGCCCAAAACAAGCAACATCAAGCGGCTGAAGAAGATGTGATGAATGTGGAGGTAGATAAAGAGGTATAATATGATTCTCTGTGCAAAAATGGTCAAAAGCAGCAGTCACATGGCTGCCATGGCCGTCAAGAATCAGAAGCCGGTGGGTGCCGATTGTACGCATTTTGGTATGCTTTTCAAAGACCTCTTTGAGCCAGAGCTCTCCAAGCTTATCATTTGTCCATCCATTCTCACTGACTCCAATGACCCAGTCATCAGGTATATGTTGATACCAAGTAGATTGGTGTTGCTTGCCAGCGAAGATAAACAATGGAGGAAGAAGATAGCCTGTTGAACCAATGGCCTCAATGACAGTCACCCATTCACGATTTCCTGGTTGTATGGCTTTTGCACGGCTTTGAACCTGAGAAGTAATGACCTGATAATAATTAATATAGATTCAATGATCAATATATTGATTACTGGGGGCATGCCTTTGCAGTTGATGTCATTCCCATGGAGAAGCCAGTCTCAGCAAAGTTATAGATATCCTGCTCAACAATGCCATATTTTGCAATAGTATTCTGAACCAGCTGAAACCAATCTATTATTATCTTTGGATCTTCACAAAGAGCACGTTGATAATCATATCTGCGGCTGTATTTTGACTTGATCTCCTTATGACGGTTGATAAAGCGCTGCACCCATTTTGTGCCAATTGAAGGAGCTGATTTCAACCGATTTGATAGTAATAGATTGGCCATTTCACACACAACGCTGATTCTAGGAGGTAGACCACGTCCATCAGCAGCTAATACCCAGTTCACAAGGGTAGATTCTTCTGTGGTTGTGAGTTTTCGGCCATTTGGGGTGGAATCAACTCTGGAAACACGACCGCGCACACGGTGCTTCAGGGTAGAGTATTTGACATCAAATGCATTTGCAGCATCCCGAATGCTTGTAATTTGATTTTTATTTAAAGCATCAATAGCAAGCAATATTCTACCTTCTTGTTGAACAGCTGAATATGGCATATTAGAGGAAATGTTGGTGGTTGAATTTGATGAAACGAAGAAGTTGGCGGACGTGCCGCTCGCTCGGTGTCCGATTACGTTAGTTACCTACAGATATTCATTACTCAGCTCTGCATAGCATGCCGCCTGAGGCGACAATCTTATCGGGGCTGTTATCTCCGGCTGACAAACGCAATCGCTGTCGAAGTCAATCGAATATCGTCTTTGCCTCTCGTCGCATTCCTCATAACTCATCAGCATCTGTTGTATATATAAATTCATTGGGGACATCCTGGTCCTCTCCACTCGAGCAATGGATACATTTAATTCTAACACTATGGAGTTAAGGATCCACCACCACGGCACTCCTCACACCTTCCACCTCTCCCCCGACGCAACCCTCCAAGACCTCTCAGCAACACTATCCTCAACCCTCCACATCCCAATCGAAAACCAAAAACTTCTCATCGCTCCGAAACCAGGCATGCAAAAACACCCCTTCTCGCCAACCAGACTAAACACCATTCTCCAGCTCGACTCCCCCAAGTTCAAAATCACCCTTCTCGGCACCCCGACAAAGGAAATCGAGGATCTAAACGCCGAAGGCGAGAATACAAAACGAAAGCTCGAGGCGCGCGCTGTGGCAAGAGCTTCTGCGGCCGTGAAACCGACACCTATGCGCCGGACGGGCGGGATACATACACTAGGCGAGTCGAAGGAGTCATATACATTCCATCGCTTGCTACCGCTGTCTTACCTGCCGAATCCAGACCGCTCATTACAGTTTCTTGCGCGGCTTCGTGATGATCCTGGTATTCGTGCTGCGATGGCGAAGCACCGCTTCTCCGTGTCCCTGTTGACAGAGATGAATCCTGCCGAACATACAACCTCGGAGTCGCGGACGTTAGGCCTAAACCGCAATAAAGGCGAGGTTATTGAACTGCGACTACGGACGGATGCGTACGATGGATATCGTGATTACCGAACGATAAGGAAAACACTGTGCCATGAACTTGCGCATTGTGTGTTCAGTGAACATGATCGGGATTTCTGGGATTTGACGGGGCAGATTGAGAAGGAGGTTGAGAGGGGGGATTGGAAGCATGGGGGGCGGAGTGTTAGTGGGGAGGAGTTTTATAATCCTGGGGATTGGGAGGGGGTTCAGGAGGGTGGGTTGGTTGTTGATGAGAAGGGGTGGACTGGGGGGAGTTTTGTGTTGGGAGGGTTGGGAGAGGATGCTGTTGGTAGTGCTAGCAGTGCTGCTGGTGGTGCGAGGCCGGTTGGAGTTGAGGGGCGGAGAGAGGTATTGGCTAGAGCTGCGGAGGAGAGAATGCGACGTGAGAAAGAGCAAGAGAAGAGAGAGAATTGATATATGATACCCATGTTTATACCCATGTTTATAAACAAGCTGCGTATTTGACATGTACATGATAATTCACCTAAGCCTGCTCATTCACAAACAGCCCAGCCATGCCCTGCCCAGTTCCAATACACATGCTAGTAACCAGAACCTTCTTATTCGTCCTCTTCGCCTCGTTCAACACAGTACAGATCTGTCTCGCTCCCGTAGCTCCCAGCGGGTGACCAAGCGCAATCGCACCACCGCACGGGTTCACCTTAGCATGGTCCAGACCGAGGTTGTTCAAGCAGTACACCGCCATCGAGGCGAATGCCTCGTTGATCTCGAAGATGTCGATGTCGTCCTTGGTCAGGTTGAACTTGCCCAGGAGCTTGGGGATCGCGGCTGTAGGTCCGATACCCATGACACGGGGAGGAACACCAGCGACAGTGGCGCCGCAGAATTTGGCGAGGATGGGCTGGTTCAGCTCAATGGCCTTGGAGCGGCGCATGAGGAGGATGGCGGCAGCTGTAATCATCAGTGTCTATTCTGATAGAAGTCTGGGTTGGGGCGAAACTTACCGCCATCAGTGACTTGACTGGCGTTACCACCAGTAGTCCTGTTACCGAACTGAGGGAATGCAGGACGGATCTTGCCCAATGACTCGGGCGTAGTACCATAGCGAATACCCTCATCCCTCGTCAAAGTAACCTCCTTCTCCTCTCCCGTCTTAGGATCCTTGACCTTGGTCGTAATCGGCACAATCTCATCATCAAACCAACCCGCCTTCTGCGCAGCCTCAGCCCTCCGGAAAGACTCAGCCGCATACCGATCCTGCGTCTCGCGCTCAATATTGAAATCCGCACCCACATTCTCCGATGTCTGCCCCATCGGCTGCATACAATCTGCCGCCTCCTGATTCTTCAACACCTCCTCATGGAAGGGCTTCGGAATCCGATCCCCATTCCCACTCATCAACTCCGCCCCGACGGCCAAACCCACATCAATCGCGCCCAACTGGATCTGATTCGCGATATCCTGCACGGCCTTGAGACCAGACGAGCAGAACCGGTTCACAGAGCTGCCACCGGCCGTGTGCGGGATGCCCGCTGCGAGCGCGGCCGCGCGGATGATGTAGGCTGCTTTGCCGTCGCCGACGTTGCCAAGGCAGACATCTTCGATTAGGGAGGGGTCAATGTTGGAGCGTTGGAGGGTTTGTTTGAGGAGGGCGTGGATCATGTAGTCGAGTTCTGTGTCTTTGAAGCCGCCTTTCATGGCCTTGGTGAGGGGGGTGCGGAGGGCGAGGGTGATGACTACATCGTCGGGGTTTTTAGAGGTGCTATTGTTGTTAGTGGGTTTTGACGGTATGCGATAGATAGGTGGACTTACATCGCAGACACTCCGGTGTTGCTGGAGGGCTTCAGGTGGTTGAGAATCGAGCTCAAGCGGTCCGTCATCTGAAATGGTGAGTTGGAGTTGGCCATGATTTTGCCACCGGAAACTTACTGTGTTGGTAATATGTATATGAATAGATAATAATAAAAATAATAGGACAGAATATCAACGAGGGATAAACAGTTAAAGGCAGAAATGGTGTAGAGGAATGAAGAAGTTGAAGTTGTTAAGTTCTCCAATTTATCGAGCGATCAGCCGAAACGAGCCGAGGTCCGTTTCTGGAATGCCGCTTTATTCGGAGATTCAACTAAATATGATATCAGATATTTCCTGTTGATTTAACTCGTTTTATATAGAGAGAGACTGTTCATGGTTGAAAATAAAATTGTACAGCTGGATATTGAGCTTTATAATAGTAGTTGCTGGCAACAACATAAACATGCATACACTAGTCATCAGGATTCTCTCCAATCTACACAATTTACACCTGTGGCCTGTACTCCTGTGCTTAACAAATATCCTAACGACATGGCTGTCATCGAAATCGAAATAATCCATGATTTTGTCTGCGCTGTAAGTACACCGTACACTCTACCCTCAGTAATGCGCATAGTAAACCATCGCAGTGGTGCTACATCGCCAAACGCACTCTCTCGACCGCGCCATCGCTCTCTACCAGAAAACCGTCCCCGGCGGACGCTCCGACATCTTTTCCATAAAATATTGCTCTTACTACCTCAACTACAACCCACACCCTTACAGCGTCGATAAGAGCGAGCTTATCGATGTCCGACTACGCGACATGGCCCCGGAACAGCGCACGGCGCTTTTCAACCACATGAATCAGATCGAGCGGTCTATGGGTTTTCATTTTTAAAACTGGAGGGAATATTGGGAGTACGAAAAATGCGCATCGAGTTGTTTATTATTGTTAGATGGCTGAGAGTGGGAAGGGTGCTGACGCCGCCACTACGAATGCTCTCGTGGAGAAGATCTTTGAGGCGTATCATGAGCGGGAGATGGATATTTCGGATCCGGATGCGTTGAGGGAAGTGGCTGCTGATATTGAAGTGAGTGGGGATGAGGTCGATGGATGGTTGGATGCTAATCCGGCGGTTGTTGATGAGGAAGCCCGGAGGATTAAGGAGGAATGAAGTCGGGAGTTCCGGTTTTTATTGTCCAGGACAAGCATCGTATTGAGGGTTCTGGGGACATAGCTGAGCTTCTGGAAATATTCAGCAAGGTGGAGGAGACTGAGATGCAGGGCCCGTGACAATGTGAAGGATTGCAGCACGGCTGCAATCTATCTTGTCTATCAACGGCAATTCAGCAGTAAATCAATGTCAGAGAGAAAGCAATTGCCGATATACTGTCGATCAACTCGTATCCAACGGGTACCCCTCTAATCTGACATCGAAGAGTTTTACATTCCTTCCATTCCTTCTTATGCAAGACGACAAGTCGCACGCAATGTACCACATCCGCCCAGCTTACTTTTAAATGTCGCCCCTTCTTGTGCTTTTCAAATCTCTATACTAGCCGCTATTTCAAAATGCGTGCCATTCCACTGCTAACTCTTTTCCTCGGTGCAGTTTCAGCACTGGGAGGTAGTACAAACATCACATACTCGATCAAGGGCGCCAGTATCTCTTATCCGGTCAGCCTCAATGGCATTAATCTACTTTCGGCATCAATGCAAGATGTTTCATTTGCACTGTCAAACGGAACTGTAACGACGTTGGAACTGGTAGATGCATATTCTGCACGACAGAAAGCGTTGGATCATTGCGGTGGGCTTGCGCTAGCAGTCTTGCGGTTGAAGAGGCAATTGGCTAACCATAGCTCAGGGATAACATTGCGCTCTATCATTGAAATCGCGCCTACGGCTCGCGAGATTGCCCGGCAACTAGACGAAGAGCGTGCGAATGGAACCATAAGAAGTCAGCTGCATGGGGTTCCCATCGTTGTTAAAGACAGTAAGTAGCCACCACCTGATCATTATTCAAAGCTCATGTTAGAAGACTACAACACAGACCCCAAACTGGGTATGAACACCACCGCCGGCTCATACTCCCTCCTCAACCAAACAGTCACCGGAGATGCATTCGTCGTCTCCAAGCTCCGAGAAGCCGGCCTCCTCATCCTCGGAAAAGCAAACCTCGATGAGTTCGCCGGCATGATGGGCAAGGACAACTCTTCCGGATTCAGCGCTCGCGGCGGCCAAGCATCAGCGGCCTATGTTGTTGGAGGCTTTGCAGCAGGAGGCGACCCATCTGGTAGCTCAGGGGGCTCTGCGATAGCCGTTTCGGCAGGCTTCGCCGCGGCATCGCTGGGGACTGATACGGATGATAGTATCGTGAAGCCTGCGAATCGGGCGGCGTTGTTTGGGCTGAGGCCGTCGACGGGGTTGACAAGTAGGTCGGGGGTGGTGCCACTTTCGCTTTCTCAGGATTCTACTGGTCCTCTTGCGAAGTCGACGTGGGATGTTGCGGCTTTGCTTAGTATCATGGCTGTTCATGATGAAAATGATTCATATTCGCAGGCTGCTGAGCCGTTTCGCAAGAAAGACTACACTGCATACCTGAAGAAAGATGGCTTCAAGGGTCTTCGCATCGGAATACCCAGATGCCCTTTCTTCAACGCTAGCATTACCGGAGCACGGTCTGAGGCCAATCAGGCTGTCGACGAAGCATTGGCAGAAATGCAAAAACTAGGAGCCACCGTTATTGACCCAGTGAGGTTCCCAAATGCAGAGGAGTTCACCTATGCGTATCCCGGATTACCGGAAAGGTCCAATAATGAAACAATTTTGCTTCGTGAGATGCCCTCCCCTATTGTCAGAGATGAAATCCTAAACCTGAAAACTCAGAATACGACCTCAAAGAGGATCTAGCAACCTACCTCCAAACCCAGTTAATCAATTCCACCATAAAATCGCTCCAAGATATAATCAATTACAACGAAGCTCACAGCGAGCTCGAATTCCCCCCAGGCCAATGCTGCCAAGCAACGTTCCTCAACGCCAACAATCTCCCTCCGCGCGCCTCGTCAGCTGAATACTGGATCGCACAGTATCACCAACAGCGGCTCGACGTGGAAGGTATGCAGGTCACCATGCGGCAACATAATCTGGATCTTTTTGTTGTGCCAACTGAGGGCTATTCGGCGAGGATAGGGGCTATTGGGAGAAGACCGGTGGGGACGGTGCCGCTGGGGTATGACGGGATTAATCTACCGTTTGGGTTGGCGTTTGTAGGGAAGAGTTATGATGAGGGGACTGTGCTTAGGGCGATGTATGCCTTTGAGAAGGCGTTTCCTAAGAGGCAGGTTCCGCCAACTTTGGATTAGTTTGGTTAGGGTTGGATTCTGGTGATTTTGTAGCTCGAAGAGCTAATAGTCCAGTATATTTGTGCTAGAGAGCGATAAAAGGAAGCTAAAAGCAAACCTTCTGTCATCGCGTTCTTAAAATGACCAACGCCTAACCCACAAGCCCGTCTCATATGAGTACATATGATATATATAACCACCATTAGCGCCGTTTACCAAATGCCCATTATAAGAAAATCCAAGCCAATAAGCCGGCTACTCATGCCAGACATTGTTATAGTTGACTTCGTCATTGCTAATCACGCTACCAACCTCTGACCAGCCGGCCGGAGTGACAGCTCCAGACCGTGGCTGTCCAAGATCACTCAAGGTACCATCGGACGACTCATCAGCCGCATACTCGTATACATGACTATAATCACTAGCGGTCGACGGCGTAGACGGACGCTCGTGGTGTTCTTTGTTCAATGACTCAAATTCAGAAAATTCAGAAACCGGAGACCGGAGGTCTTGATGGGTGTCGTTGGGCGGTGGCTGCTCAAAAGGAGCAAAGTACTGCGTGGACGAAGTACCTTCTGTATGGCCGACTGACGAGTGGGGAGATTCCGGTCGCGAGCGCACGAAGCCGAAATCCGGTTCTGGTTCTTCGGAAGTAGGGGTCAATTGCACAGGAGTGGCGGATCGGGTTTGCGGAGCTGGCGTGTCAGGCTGCAGCTTATTCTCGTCTGAGACTGTGCCTTGTTTGCCACGCTGAACCAATTGCGATGATCCCAGGTCTATAGCTGTCGAGTTCGCAAGAATATCAGTGGAAAGCTCAGTATCATTCTCCAGATCCAACAGACGACCGTCCTTGTCGACTATCGCATCGAAGCTGGATGGAGGCGAGCCGCTGCTCTTCCTTCTATTCCGTTCCATAAGCAGTGCGCTCCGTCGCTCCAACTCCTCCCGGATGGCCCGTCTTCTCTCCCCGGCCGCCTCTCCGGGCTCTTCAGTCATCGATATTTCCTCCCGGGATGGCGATAAGGACTCTCGAGGCTGGACCTCATCTCCTAGATTGTGTAGTGTCTGCGCGAGTTTACGTCGCTGGTTGTAGACCCATTTTCGGAACTGGGGAGATTCGTAGACTGCGATGCCAGCAGCGACAAGCGCTGAGACAGTGATGATGAATCCTATACATATTAGCTTCCAGGTAGCGGCTCCATAGATAAGCGCCCCGCCCGGTAAAGCTCGGAGATCCATCAAGAGCATACTGTATAGAACAGTAAAATGAATAGAAGAGACGTACCCTTTGCAACCGGCGACATCGTTCTTGACTTTTCCCAAGAGGATCATAAAGCCAAGGTTGGTGAATTGGGTTGGAAGTGACAACTGCATGTGGCAATTAAAGCATGAGTCATCCGTATTACCACACGTGACTTTTGGCTCTTCATGACCATACTCCTATGTAAGTTTCCTTCTCTCCAACCTTCGTTATCTATCTTTGCAAGCAGACATGACAGCCAAAACCAATCCCCCCAGTGCCTGAGAAGAGTCGTCAAGTCCCGTCAAAAATTCGGATGCAAAGCAAAAGCACCAGCGCGTTTCCGTAACAGACTTCCGACAATGAATTGGCTATCGAAAAAGAAAAGGTGTACTTGAAATGGAGCGATGAGCATCCAGGCGAGCTTGAGAAGAGATGCCTTGAACACTAACCTAAGCTTGAGATAGATAATACCATGGGCATCCCCTCCCAGTCTTTTGTTGCAGCTGCTGGATGATTTTCCTTCTACTGTACTAGGTGGTACAAAGGCGACCATGGACATATCAGACTAGCTGTGGGATGCCTATAAAATGATGTTGAAGCTGAGTGGCTTGGGGCTAATGCTGGATCCGACTGGCGTGAGAGAGTTCGCGAGGTTAAACGCCAATACTTTGGCTATTGACGCTGGAATCAAGGCTCTATTTTCTTTTCCTTGTCTGTTGCTTTGCAAGTCAGGAACCTTATGTTATTAGTTACTCTCACAGTTAGTACTTGTCTCAACATACAGGTTTCCCTGCGCTCTGAGCAGTAGAGAATTGATTCTCATTCTTTCGTCCATTCTCTTTCCCCTTCTCTTTAAAAGAATAAATAAATATTAATAGCAGTCCACTCACATGACTTCCTTGTCACTTCTTTCATCTCGACGACATCCCCTCTGGACTGCAAACCATCAGACGTCACCTAAAGCTATCATAAGTCTCTACTTTCGTCCAAAAAGAAAGCTCACGCCAGAACCACTGCGTCAATCAAACGACCAAGCTCTAATGTCGCCCCTTAACACGTCTTTCCCTTCCAGAGCAACGGCAACCCGAGCGTACCAAGTGACATAAACGGGGGGTGAGGGCAAAGATACCAGCCCTATGGAGGAAACAAACGATTACGAGATGAGCAACGTGGACAACATGGCCGAAGTTTTTGTTCTCGCCAATATTCATGGCTGACTGGGCAGTCAGCCGCGCGGGTATCTCCTGGAAGTCCAGAAGTCCATAATAGAACACGGAGGATTAATTAAGAAGCAAAAAGAACTCGCCGTGATAAGGCAACATAGGACGAACACGAGAGCTCTGGAACGACAGGAAAAGGGGTCTGCACCAGCTGATGCTTAGCTGTAACAGAGAGGATTGGGCGTGACTGGCACATTGGCGACGTAGGAAGTCATCGTGCCGCGTGGAATGACACTGGGATGTGGTGGTTGATTTCAGCGCAAGAGACATTATCATGGTGAAGACAGGGGAGGATACTATGAAGCGGCAGGTAACTTGGAGCATAGGAGAGGTGTTTAATTCGGCAAGTCTTACACCCCAGCGCTGGTCAACTACTAACCATACCAGCGGCTCAATGACGATGCCTGCTTCAATTTCTTGACAGGCAGCTTAGCTTGTACACCATATGCAGAACAACAGTGAACGACGAACTGCGATTCGATGGGCATTTCAGGTCGAAGTTTGCGCGCGAAAAGACGACTGTTACTGTTAGTGCAGTCAAACGACAGTCATACCACAACCGTTGAAGCGGTCTTTGCACGCAGCAAGCAAGAGGCCAATGAGGATTTGACGTTGAAGGGCGTTTTGCCGCTTTTAATCGGAAGGAGACTCGCAAGACACAATTTTCGAAGATCCAAAAACATTGGGAAGGATTATGGCATGCTTATGTCGATATTTACGGGCAGCCAACTTGTCATCGGGTTGTCCCCGCACATCGTCAATTATTATTCTTACTCCAACGCCTCATTCTTTACCGCACATTATTTCCTGTTCTGTCCCACTGCCCGGCTCGCTCACCTCATCGACTACGCAAGCAAGAGCGAGGAGAGTATCGGCGGTCTCCTTCGACATCCCCGCTGACCACACGTGATGCCAATCTACCCTTATCCCTGGCCCTGACTTGCATCCGCTTTGGAAATCCCGCCATTTTTCCCCGCCGCGACAACTTTCAGTCAAGAAAGCCTCAAGTCTTGATTCATCAGCACTTCATCACAGCAGAACTGTACTCGCCGTTACTCAAGATGTCACGTCCATCGTCAATGGCACACCGTCCCCTGACGCTGACGGAGGAATTGGAGAAACTCGAGCAATCCATCACTCTGACGCTGCAAGGTAAACAAGCCCGATGCCCGACTGTAAACAAGATGGCTAGAGACTGACACGCGCAGAAATCGACCATAACTTCAGTCAAGCCCATCGGATCGTTACGGCAAGCATTCTGCCTTTAGTAGAGCAGTACGCAGAGAATTCACGCGATGTCTGGCAGGGAGCCAAGGTGAGTGGTGACGGTTCGACGACTCGAGTCAAAGAGCACAGGAGAACTAACAGCAACAGTTCTGGAAACAATTCTTCGAAGCAAGCGCCAACGTCTCCCTCTCCGGCTACGAAGAAAAGCCCAACGAAGAAGAAACCACCGTGCACGATGAACACACCGCGACGGAAGAAGCAAATTCAACCGCCTTGTCCGAAAACCCCTCGGCCTCCTACGAGAACCAGTCGTCTCTCGACAACGAAGACAATGACGACACCGATCCCACCCAAAACAAACCAGACGACTTCGATCTGACCTCCCTAACCCTCACCGGCCACAGTACACCCCGGGCGCCGACAGAGAAGCACCATGCAGACCCAGACCTTACCTCCACCTCCTCGATCGCATACTCCTCTACCTCACCCTACGAAACCCTGAAGCAACAAATCAACGAGTCCGAATCCCCCTTCCACCTCGAAGACTCAAACCTCCCATCTACCCCGCCCGGCAAATCATCGTTCAGACAATACCACGGAACGCCCATGTCCCCCGGATCCTCACCATTCGTACCCCCCGTCTCGCACGAGGCAGAAACACCAACAACCAACCGAAAGGACGAATACCACTACTCCAAACCTTCCGACCCAGTTATGCATCGTATGCCCGATAAAACCTACCGCGTGCAAGCCACCCCACTCGGCAAGGGAGCAGGAGTCGGCCGGTCCAAGTTCACCGTCACGCCCAAGAACAAACCATCCGCTAGTAAATACGGCTTCGACGATTCTCCCCTCTCCAGTCCTGAACCGGAAGCCCCGCAATTGAACCAAGAGATCTTTTCCTCGCCCATCAAATCAGCATTCACGCCCGGTACAGACCGAAAACGCAGCCGTCCCAGTCTCAGCGGCCACCTGCGCGTTACGCCTCAGCCCGGCACCAGTGTCCTTACTCCCGCCAAAGGCGATGCTAGTGGCAAACGACCTGGGTTCTGGGATAGCGACGATGACGAGATGCCTGAGGATTTTGAGGATGACGGGTTCAGTCCCCCGAAGACGATGCAGTTCCATATTCCGCAGAGTCGCTTGATGAAGACGCCTGCTAAAGAAGCATCAAAGCGGATCGTTGAGGATCTGCTTGTTACCGCTGGAGCGGATGATATCACGGATTCGGTGGGCGAGCAGAGTCCGAGTCTTATTCGACGAGCGGAGGGGTTGGAAGATGAGTCGTTCTAGTATTAGTTACTTCTACCATGAATGTATATCGTGACAATATATTATTGAACGTTCCATACTACACTATCAAGTTCCATGAATCACATCACAAAAAAAAATCAATTGATCTAGTACTTCTCTATACAGGGATATCAAGCACACACAGCACGCACAGAAAAGACCAATCAGTAACTAGCTTCGAACCTGCGGAAATTCTGTTGTACTCGAATAGTGATAATTAGGTACTCGTGCATATGAAGGACGGAAGACAAGATGGGGCTGGGGTATCGGTATCGAGCGTGAGACGTCGAGGAAGGAAGGAGAAAGGGAGGCAGGGAAGGAGAAGGAATGTGGTGGGCGGGATGAGCAGGAGAAAGGAGGGGAAATATCACACCGACACGGTATATGTACATCCTACCAACTGGTGGGAATAGAAAAACAAGAAACAGGGTATTTTATAGAGTAAATCAATCAACTTGCAAAGGAAAGGGAAGGAAAAACGAAAAGTCCAATCCGCAGACGCCCAAACCAGACAAACCAGCTCCAGGCTAAAAAGACGTTGGAATAACACAAAATATTGAAAGAGATAATAAAGAAAGAAAGCCCAGGTAGGTAATCCTACACCCGTTGTTTTTGTGGACGCAACTCAAGGCAAGCCTTGCATACCGTTAAAAACTTCCTGGCAAGTTTCGACCAGGAATTTCAAAACCTCATTCTTCTTCTGCACATCAGTCATTTCACGGGCCAGACTTTCCGGTCTCATGATGGTCGGTGCAAAAACGACAGCGACGTTCTGACTAGTCATCAGGTTCTCACTTTCACGCTCAACCACCCGCGCCAGATGGAATAAGAGGAATTCGAGTACATCGCGATGGACACGGGGCAATGCTTGGAGACACTTGCGCATATGTTCAACACGAGCCGCGTGGGGCGTGATTTCGCCAGAATCGATGACCATTTCGTAGACTTCGTAGGTGATAAGAGGGGTTGGCAGTTTCCGGAAATACTGTTTCAGTGCCGAGGTCACAGCATGGATATCGAGATCAGGGTCGGAGATATCGTAATCTTGAGGTGACTTCTCAAATCCTTCCTTGATAGTTTGAATCGCGGAGCTTGCACCGGATTTGCGATAGATTCCTTCCATGTCCATGCCTAGAAAATACCAGTTAACCATGAGTACAGTTGAAAGAATCGCAAATAACTTACCTCGCAATTCAACCTCCTGGATACATCGAGTCACAATAGCAGGAATAATGCTCTTCTCATGCTCCATGCGCTGTTCCAAATCGGTACCAAAAAGGGCTGATGAAAGACTGTTAATATGACCATGCTTGTAAAATGCGCGACCGTGAGCATACCTGGTGTACCAGCAACATCAGACAATGCCGGAGCACTATCAGCCTGAGCCAACTTTGTGCCACCCTGTTTGTTCCTTGGGTTCCCAAAGAACCCAAACCCTTGACGGCTAGGGTCTTGTGTTTGAGAGCGAGGCAGATTGCCAGCCACCTCTTGAGAGCCCGCAGTGGCGTTGTCACTAGACATAAAAGCACCCTTGAGACCTTTAGTAACGCCCTTGGCAACATTCTGACCACCTTTCTTCCAGTTAAACTTGCGCGGCTGGCCTTTGCGAATGCTGACAACCTGGGGACCAGGGACAATGGTAGCCTCGGCTTCTTCCGACATGTTGGCGGTTGAAACTGACGAAGGAAGCTCACTTGCGGCCTTCATGACATCAAACGATGACAGAGATTTGTCTTTGTTGTGGGAATAGATGCCCAATCCATTGGCACCACGGTTTCCCTCTGTGGAATTGGCCTTGTAGAGTTCCTGAATCTGGTGGACCAGTTGGTTGTTCAGTTCGGCCAACTGAGCATTCTTCGAAGACAGCTGCTCAAACTCCTGGAAACTCTTATCTTTCAGGCGGTTCAGATTGGCAAGCTCTTCCGCTGTATCATTACGCTTCTGGACCAACTCTTCGATTTGTGGTGTAAAGGTATCCTTCAGTTTCTGAATGGAATCAACAAATTCCCGCAAGACGTGGTTGGTGATCTTGCCTAGATCCAACGGGCCACTAGTTCCACGTTTCTCAGCCTCGAGATGATCTGTTAGTACGCCAAGCTCTCGCATAACAATCTCCTTCTGTGTATCCAAAACCACTATGGTCGATCGCTTTTCAGAAAGCTCCGTGTTTGCCAGCTTGACGTCCGCAGTCGCATTGAGCGCACCCTCCAGCTCCGCGATCTTCTGCTCCTTCTCCACAATCCGCTGGCGTTCCTTACGCAGCTCACTTCGAAGCCACACAATTTCATCTGATCGGGTCTGGGTCTCCGGAGACCCAACCGATGGGGTGGGAGGGTCCTGAGAGGGAGTGGTCGTAGCGCCATTGACCGGTGTTCGAGGGAACCTGGTGTCGCGTGAGAGACGAGAGCCCTTGTCACTAAAGCTCCGACCATGACGGACCGAATTGGACATCCGACGGAGGAAGGATTCGTTTTGGATCAAGTCGGAGTCATCCAAGCCCATAATGCGCTGCATATCCTCGTCCATTGAGAAGTCCCCTCCCGCACTGTACCGTAGGAACGATGGAGATCCTGCACGATCGCTGGGACGGTTGGCTGCATCCGATTGTACGGTACCGAGAGACGTCTGGCGACCATGCTGCTTGCGGGACGGATCTGTGTAAGAATCGCTGCGCTGAGCCCGAGGCGATTCGCCTTGCTTCGGTGTACCCCTGCCGCTACCAAGTCTCTGTTCCTGCGACGCGGCTAGGGGTGGAGTTGATCGTCCATGCCACTCGTCAAGTTGGCTCAGGCTCACAGACGGCGGGCGTGGGGAGGTGCCAAAATCTTTTCTGGGGAGATGGTGCAGTTTACTCTCTAATGAATCGCCTCGTTTTGGTGGATATTGCAGTGTCGATGACGGGAGAGACCGTGACGAATCCACGGAGTTGTTTTCATGCAACTTATGAAGCTCGTGCGACGGACGAGAAGGAATAGTGGCTGTGGTTTCAGAACGCTGCGAGTCGAAAGCAGAACCATCCCGGGTATGAAGTGCGGAGGATCTGGTGCTTTCGGGGCTGGGAGTTGAAAAGGAGCTGGTCTCTCGCGTGTGTATAGGGATGTCAGACTGGGCGCTCAGGACTGAGCCCGATCGAGAGGGCTTTGTGACATGCTGCCGGGCCGCGGATGACGTGTCTGGTGTTCCCACCTCTTCTGGGCGATAGCGGACCGGCTCCAGAACGGCGGGCTCGCGTCCTTTCTCTTGGTAGGCGATGTGAGGTGACGCGGTCTCCGACGAGATCGAGGGTTCCAAACCGTCTCTGGACGACTTCTGAGATGAACCATGACTGGGAAGGGGGGGTTGCGTGCGAGAAGAATCGGGCTTATCCTCGTTCGGGTCGAATGCAAGAGGTATAAGGAATTCTCCACCACCATCGGCTTCTGACTGCTCGTGGGGGGTGCTCGAATTGCGATTGCTGCGATACGTGCTTGAAGGGAGGATAAGGTCTACAGTGCATCCATCAATTAGCTCCAAGACAATAAGACGACGGGGGCAGGTGGGGGGACTCACCATCGTTGGGGGATTGACGTGGGGTAGAATCATCGAATTTCGCACTATCGAGCGCAGGCGCCGCTCCGTGGGACGCGACCTCGGTCGTAGCATCCGCATAAGCATCGGCGGCGGGATCGTCGGCCGGCCGGGAGTGGGTCTCCTCTTCTGGGGGTAAAGACGGCAAAGACTTATCCAACTTGACCCCGGGTTGTTTCTTGTTGGCAGCAGCGACACGGTTTCTTTTCCTGCGTCGTTGCATCAAGGACTCGTGACAATCCATGCAGAAGATACCCTGTGAAGTTCGCGCATAGCGTAGATTGTCGATTTCCTTCTTACAGTTCCTGCAGCGGAAACAACGTTTGCAGAAAGCCTGTTCGCCTGTCAGGATGGCGAGATCCTCAATCTTATTTCCGCATGAACTGCAGCTGTAGGTACAATTGCTGCATATCAAGGCGCCATCGCCAAGCAGCAGCAGGTGTGCGTCGGAATCAAGGAGGGTCCCGCATGTGCTGCAACGAAAACAGTCGATATGCCACCTATTGCCCGCTGAAGAGCCGTTAGTAATGAGTTGTCGAACCCAAATGCGATACCAATCGGAAACAAACGTACCCAGCTCAAATGCCTTTCCCTCTTCAAGAATCTGTTGAGCCGCAGCCACGTCAGTTCCTTCCTCTATCGCCCTTGACACTGTCAGATCCAAGCACGTACCTCTCCACAGCCCTTGCAAGGATATGGTACATCATCCTGTTCCATGGGCGAATCTGGGTAGATGGCAGGCGACTCCATGGTGAGAATGTCCGAGCGGGGCTTGAACAGCAGCCCAGCGGTGTGTTATTGATGATGACTCTCTTTTCCCCAGTATAGTCGAGAAGTTGGCCCGCGTGGGATGTAAGACGCAGCGAAGCTTAGCAAGACGAATTGTCGGTGTAGTTGCAAAGTTTGTTCAAGCATTCATCTGATGCGGGATTGTAAAGCGCGATCGAAACCGTTTATGAGCCGCACGGATTGATGGATGGAAGTGGTCGAGAGGACCAAAGGTTGGGGGAACCGAAGGACACGCACGCCGTTCCCGACGGACGGTTGAGCCTATTCGGGGGAGCGAAGGGGTAGCGGCAGGACGGGGAGGACACGTAGGAATCGTTTGTTCGCAAATGGGATCTAGACAAGAGAAGCGAAATTAGTGTGTCAGTTCTGGTGAATTGCAGGAATGTAGAGCACGGTGGTCTTCGCCGTCTCAGGGAGAAATAGCTCCGTACCCCAGTCGCAATTACAATCTTGGGGCTATTTCGAAATAACAAGAACCAAATCCATGAATGTGAAGGGTCATAAGAAGACAGATAAAAAGAAAAAAGAAAGAAGAAAGAAGAAGAAAGCCCGATGGGATAGCAGCAAGGGGAGGATGACAGAGGGGGAGCCGGACAGGACAAGACAGGAGGGGGAGAATGCACGGCCAGAGAGCCCACAGATAGACAGACAACAAGACAACAGGAAGATAGAATCCAGACACCAAATAGGAGACAGAAGAGAGTCTGGGAAATGGCGATGCTCAGGACCACAGCGAGTCAGGGAACTCACCTTCAACGGAATCGTTTCAGATAGAGGACTCGAGTGCCCCTCTTGACGACAAGCAACGGTCGAGACCAGTGCGTGAGGTATAGCACAGTGGAATGAGGGAGATTGTAAAACAAGTTGAGCCGAATTGTGACTGGCAAGGTCCCGAAAGACTGAGCCGGCAGCGGGGAGGAAGAGAATCTGATATAAGAAAGGGGGAGTTGGGGCGGAAGTTGAGGCTGTACAAATGCGGGAGTCTGGTACGGAGGTACAGAGTACATGGACATCTACTACTATCGGCGGAGCAGTACAACTACAAGTACAGGTACTCCGTACACAAAGCTCACAGAAAAGCAATGGCCTATTTTCATTCACTCATGGCAACAATAGAATAAGTGTCAACATTGTTTCAAGTATACAGAGTGGTTATCCCTGCTGATATTCTGCACTTCCCCAGTACATGGCCCCTGATGATCCACGTGATATTATGCCTCAGGCTGACACTCGGTATGTAAGCTACCGAATTTATGCCTTGTTTATCGGGCATTAATAGTGATCCACTCGTGTACAAGTCTAGAGAACCGGACCAGTACTACTACTACTACCGTCTACCCCTGGTAACTGCCAAAATTATGCCCTTCAAACCCGATAACCCGGAATATATACGCCGACTTGGGCTGAGACTGAGTCTACGGAGTAGGAACATGCCAGCTGGCTCCATGGGCGGCCAAAATGGCCTGGACGAAATATATACTCTAATCCTTCATGTGGTGCCTACTGGATAAGACAGCAATGACCAGGCAATGACTGACTTATTCAGAGGAGCCGTGGGACTTGTCATCATGAAAACCGCTCTCTATCATCGCTCTCTATCATCGCTCTCGGTAGGCTGATTGAGGTTGAAATTGCCGACATAAGGTGGCTGCTGGAGAATTTATTCTCAATCATGGACATTTCTGAAGATGACAACGGCAGTATTGAGCTGCTTCATCCTTCATTTCGAGACTTTCTTTTCAGTCCCCAGCGTTGCTGTGATCATCGGTTCTGGATTGACGAAAAACAAGCGAATAGTATACTCTTTGGTCACTGCTTGGAGATCATGTCAGATACCCTGCGACGTGATATCTGTGGCTTGAAAACATCTGCTACTGAAAGAACTGAAACTGATTCATCAGTGGTAGAGAAGTTTATTCCTGAGCATGTTCAATACGCTTGCAGCTACTGGGCTGATCACTTTCAGCAAATCGATGTTCAAGTTTCAGATCTTTCGAGCCTTTACAAATTTCTTACGGCGCATTTCACTCATTGCCTGTAGGCCATGTGCCTTATGGCTCATTACTCAGAGAATCATGCTATTGAACAAATTCCTTACGTTACCGGTTTGCTAGGACACAGGAAGTGCTGGTAGGGAAAACATGCTAATAAGAATAGACCATAGGAAATTTTTTTTATTGGTGCAAAGCGATTTGCTGTACGTTTCAGGTCAGTTATTGAGGGGATACCTCCGCGAATTTATGTTTCTGCCCTGCTCTTTGCACCACTGAACAGCATTGTCCGTGTAATTTTCGAAACAGAAGTCCCTTCATGGATATGCCAACGTGCAATTGTGACAGGATACTGGAGCCCTTTCTTACACCACAATCACACCGGCCAGAAATTGAGCCCTACGACCAGTAAATCTCATGGAGTCCAGCAGATCGAGCGTAAGCACGTATCTGTTACGCCAGAGCGGATAACTAAACTCGCCAGCTTCGAAGTGAATGTTTTGTTCAAATAAACAAGGAACCGCAACGCTAATGTGTCCGTTCCGCAGCCATTATCTCATTGCCGCGTTATCCAAGCCCTGGGTTATGTCTTGCTCCGTACGCCGCGCTGCTGCCTCCAGCCTCCCCATATATTGGCCTCTCTCCCTCTCCCTCTTCCTCTTGTTTTCTTCCTTCTTCTACCTCTACCTGTCTCTCTTCCTGCTTTTCTAATCGTCTTCTCTCTATTTCTTCTCATTTGTTCCTCATTTTATATCATCTACTTCTATCTGCTCTATTTTAAACAATCTCTTCATTATATCTACAAAGTTACTTTGTCCTGGTCCACGGAGGGTGCGGGGACAATCTTACGACGTCACGAATTACGACCCCTAAACACACTAACGTAGAACAGCAAATACACTGGCCCTGGAGGGAGGCTGGTCACGGTCCTGGGCTTGCCAGTGGTCCCAGCGATTGCTTCCAGCCGACTGATCATGCTGGACCGCATGGACTTGTCCTTGTGGGAAAGACTGGTTGGGCGGTAGGGTTGGGCCTGGGGGGAGGACCACCGAGTTTCCCCGTTTAACGTGATGACAGTCATTGTCGCATTATGTGAGTGTTTATTCTCTGCTCATCTTTTACGAAAGTGACGCTTACGGGTCGTTGCCTGAAATTGATGCCTCAGGAGCAGGTCGAGATCTTCTGCGACGTCCCCGCGTGTCCTTAACATATCTACGAACGGACTATATTGCATCGACTCCGGTTCTTCTCTACTTTATTGAACACTTACCTTGGAGATCATAAAAATCTTCGAGTGATTCTTGACTTTGTATTCTGCTCTCTTTGGATGTATACTTCAAATAGCACCGTCTTCCAGCATGAATTTTGGATGGTATAGCGTCTATGCTGTCATGAGTAGTTGTATTGACGATAATAATTGTCTAGTAAATGAGAAGATGATTTGACGGCAGTCTACTATCAGGCAATGAGCACCTACATCCTATACCGTAACATGGTAATCGATTGCTCAATCATGTTTCTGACCTGTGGCAATTGTTCATACAACCCAGTAGTCATTTGATTCACGTACCAATGGCCGAACATCGTTCGATTTCACGGCTGTCGAATAGTATGTCGCCCCCATGGGCTATCACATTACGATTGATGCGACTGCGATCGAGAAGCGGCAAACACCCCTCAATGTAGAGAATGAAACGTCTCATTGCTTGTTTTTCCTCGATCATACGTCGTATTTCCTCCAGTGGGATATCGAAAAAGGCAGAGTGAACGCTCCGCATGAGAAACACTCTTTTTTGTACAGCTATTGTCCAGCAAAGCCTAAGTAACTGCAGAAACACAAGTCAGTATACTGTTTGCAACCGCCACATGCCAGTCCAGAGTCATCCTCAAGAGAGAAGATGGCATAATGTGCAGCACCTCGACGCTTTATACAAGCTTTCTTGTGAAACCATCGAAAACCCGGTTTTAAAATAAGTAGGGAGTAGCGAGGTTGTCTCCCTGAAGGAAGCTTCGTCAAGGACAACAGTCCAGAATTATTCCGGAAGTTGACAATAGCCCGGAGCTTCCGAGAATAAAAACCCATCTGTGGAAAGCGTCCAAACGTATCACCAATTTGGCATTCGATAGTGCACGCAAGTGTGAAACATCAGGAACCTTCTTTAAAGAAGAGCCTCAGAAGGTGAAGTGCCGACTCGGCCAACACCGGGAGAAAACATAGCCATTGTGCCTATTGAGCGAAGACGATCTCTCAGGAATCTTCGGATCATCGTGGCTCAAATAAACAGCAAGGGCTTGGACGTCGAACAAGATCACGAAAGCCATCCATTGATGGCCGTAAAGCCACATGTTCACCGGCTCCGATCAGGTGCTCGCAAGGACCGTGCATGGGCCATTCGGACAGGATGCCACCACTGGCGAGCTGACTTGATCTCCATGAGTACCATGTTTGGTTGTATGTCGAGAAGAACCCATGTGCAAACGCCCGTCGTGCGTGTCCAAATTATATAAATCATCGAACCCCGACTTCAAGCACGATGGCCTAGAACGAGCGCAGGCCGAAGCAGGGCCTCTGTCGTATCGTAGACGATGGACTCAGCGTGCGAACACGGGTGTGGGAGCATGCTCTACGAACTGCTCTTGGTATTATATTGTCAGGTTATTTTATTTAGCTGTAGGTAGAGAATGAAGAGTAAGCTTCTTGAATCCAATCCCAAAAGGAGTGGTGAGTAAGGGCCCGACCTCACTGTTCGTACCAAATTCCGGTCATCGTTCGCATTTACTCGCGGCCGTGGTCTTCAATTGAACAAACGCATCTGTTGTTCGCTTTCTTGTGCTGCGATGGTTAATGAACAAAATACAAAAGTATTTGCGTGGTCGAGAGATCTCTAGCCATGACCGCTGTACAGCTGCAGAGCTATCTCTGCCTTCACTGAAGCAGTCGAGTAAAAACAATAGCATGAAGGTGGGAAAGGACAGTTTGCTATACTGAGGTACCCCGTACGAATGGAGATGGACTCCGTAAGCTGAATTCCAAAAACGGAAATGTGGAGACCTTCGTCGAAAAAGATAGAAACATTCACCCATAACCATATCCACAACTGATAGACACTCATGGAGTTCAACTCAGTCCGGTTCGAATAGTGCTGCCTATCCATACTCTTAGACACTCTACGTAGACAGCAATCTATTCTCGGCTGAAGTCATATCCAGAAATCCCGCATACACCGACACCGATATTCCATCGCACTCCGACTTCATCCTCCGTCCTCCGTCCTCCGTATCTTCCGGAAGATAGATCTCGGAACATAAATCCATACACGTATGCATAACTGCCCTAGTAAGCATAGAGTGTATCCCCTGCCAAGCCTTTAGAACAATAGAAATGCCAATCAAAACCGGGAATGTATAGGGCGTCTCCTGTGATGCAATGATCTGCATTCTATTTTTACCCCTGACTATCGTACCATTGGGGAGTACTTGTAGTGTGCAGGAGGAGCATTAAGAAACTCTACGATATGTAAGGGGGTGAAGTATAGACGGGGAGAGAAGTATACGAGTGTAGAGAGCAATTGACTAAAATGGCAGATTGGATAGAGTAAAATACGGAGAGTACATAGTAGGGAGACAAGCTAACAAGGCTAGTAGCGTCAATTCAATCACGGGGCCCATCTGATCACGCCTTGCCGATCCCCAGATGGGGTTGGGATTCTCCATATCGGTACCGCCGTTTGTTCGGGGTACGGATAGGGAGAGAGAGGTACCTGTATTTTGTACGAAGTACAGGATACTCTGTGCAAGGTATCCATTACTCGTAGCAACAGAGAACAATAGATGAGACAGACTGAGCAACAGCGCTTATTCAAACCGCCGAAGTATGAGCATAGTATGTTTACTATCTGCCCAAGGAACAAACAAACATCCGGTCTCTCACCGTCTCGACCATCGACCATCCATACTCCGGAGTAGCTCCAGTTCCACCGTTCCACGAACGCGTCATCCGAATCAATAGAAGCAACGGATCAGGAGATTCTTCACACTGTCCCTCTTAACTAAGCATTCAGAATAGGTTATAAATACCCTCCCTCATCACCTCCAGAATCAATCAACAACAACTCAATCCTCTCGAGTCTTATCAAGTCCATATTCCACTCTTCTCCAACCCATCACAATGAAGCTCTCCATCCTCGCCTCCCTCTTCCTCGCCGGCTCTGCCATCGCCGCTGGCACTGCTGCTGAGAAGCGTGGTTCCCCGACCGTACGTCGTTTCATCCTCTCTTAGCGTACTCGCAGTTCAAAAAAGAAAAAACTAACACAATGGATAGATCGACGACCACCAGCCCTGCCAGTCCGACAGCAAGACTGACTACTGCAAGAGCGGCCTCTGCATCGTAAGTCCAGCCCCTTTTAATCAAAACCCAATGGGAAGAGGGAAGGATGGTTGCTAACAATCCCACAGCAAGAGCCCAACCAGCCCTCGGGCACTTGCAGACCTCAGAACCAGAACTAAGCGGTTGCTGCGCCTATGATTGTACATAGTTAGCTATTGAATATTAATATTTCTTTTGTTGCTGGTTGCTTTTCCTCTTGTGGAAATGTACTTCAGTGTACTTGTACAGTAGTGGAAAGTAGGGTAGTAGACGAAAGGACTGGTTCATGCAGGGTCGATCTGTACTGAGTACGGGTGCGAGTCCGGGGTGCATCAGGGGTTCGAATCCTGTTGGGGCGGACCGAGGTAGTCGGGTGCCGGGAGTACGGAGAGTATATTCAGATGGAGCATGTAAGGAAACAATTATTCCATGTGCTCGAGGTACAGTGAGAACATGGCTTATGACTTTAACCTGACTTCAAGGAATCAATGACTGGGGCTTTTAAAAAAGAAGTTTAAACTGCATATGAACGGTAAGAATATATATATTGATCAACTAATACACAAAATATACCACACAGGTATCATAAATTCCCAAACGCCAATAATGCTCTATGATAAAGAGACAATAACAAAACTATTTAATATATCCAAGATACGGACCACTAGTTCTCCGTAATCGCACTCGGTGCTCGCACCAGAAACTTAAGTCTCCAACGACTGATGAATCACACTCGTGCGATACGTCTCACTCCGCTGAATCAACTCCGTATGCGTCCCCTGCTCCACACAAACACCCTCCTCAATGAGGAAAATCCGATCAGCGCGATGAATCGTGTTCAACCGATGCGCAATCGCGACGATCGTCGTCCGCCCGGCCAATGTAGCCAGTGCTTCTTGGATGCGCTTTTCAGACTCCACATCGAGCGCGCTAGTAGACTCGTCCAACAGCAACATACGGGGTTTCCGGACGAGCGCGCGCGCAATGGAAAGACGTTGCCGCTGGCCACCGGAGAATTGCTTTCCGTCGTGGCTGCACAGGGTGTCGTAACCCTGGGGCAGGGCCATGATGACATCGTGGATGTTGGCCATTTTGCAGGCGGCTTCGATTTCTGCTTGGCTGGGTTCGTGGCCTGGTCGCGCGCCGAGACCGATGTTGAATGCGACGCTGCCTTCGAACATGACGTTCTCCTGCGGGACGAGGGCGATTTCATCGCGGAAGGACGTGCCCAGTTGCCGGGTGATGTCTGTGCCGTCGATGACGACGGCACCTTGGGCCGGGCGGTAGAAGCGCTCGAGCATAGCAAAGGTAGTGGATTTACCGGAGCCGGATGGGCCGACCAGCGCGCAGAACTGACCCGGTTGGATATCGATGTTCAGACCGCGGAGGATGGGACGTTCCGGGCGCGAGGGGTAGGTGAAGTGGACGTTGCGCAGTTGGGCGCCGAGGCCGTTCTCGGGCGGGATGAGGATGGCGGTGCTGTCGCCGGGGGAGGAGGAAGGGGGAGAGGAGGAGGTTGTGGTAGAGGCGGCTTTTTCGTTGGCTTCGACGTCGGGGAGTTTCTCGTCGAGGAGTTGGCTGGAGGGTTGGACGTTGGCTGTTGAGCCGGGGGAGAGTTCCTCTTCAGCGGAGCGGGTGGTTAGCAGATCGACGATGTTGCTGGAGGCCACGCGGGCCTTGGAGATATCAGGCGCCAGAGCGAACATCTGTCCGCAGGACTGGGTACTGAAGAGCAGGGCTGGGAGGACGATGAAGAATTGGGTCTGCGAGTATAGACCCGCCGCGATCTGCCGCGATCCCCACCAGTATGCCAGCGCGTACACCAAGTTACTGATACTGAACGCGGCCGCGAGCCAGACATTTCCCCATGCGATGGCCTTCATGGTAGCACGGTAGGGATTGACCAATGCGCGGCCAAAGACTGCGTACGACTGCTTCTCGAGCGAGAACGCAGCCACGGCACGGATGTTGTCGACGGCTTCGACGGTAATGGCAGTCGCATTGGCAAAGGCCTTCTGGTGACGCTCAGCGAACTTGGCCTGCACGCGCAGCTTCATCATACCAGCGACCAACAGGACAGGAATCGTGGGGAGCAAGACGACGGTGATCTTCCACGCGATAGCAAGCGAAATAACCAGACCAGCAATCAAGTTGACAGCAGTCGCCAACAACAATCCAATCGTCGTACCCGTAATCCCACTCAACGCCGACGCATCACCCGTGATATAAGTGAGCAGAGTCCCCGGCGACCGATCGTCACTGTGATGCCACTCAATCGTCTGGTTCAACAGCGACCGCAACGAGAGCACCCGGATCCGATACAGAATCTTATCCGCAGCCCAGCCAAACGCACATCCACCAGCGACGTTGGCAAACATCTCGACCAGTGCCATGATGAAGAAAAGCAGACCGTAGAGGTTTCCGCTGTGGCTGATGCTCTCGGGCGAGGTGCACGGGTTCAGGGCACCGACAGTGTGACCGAAAATGACGGCTTCGGCGGAGTAGCTGCCGCCGATGATGGCGGACATGCACAGGCCGGCGATGATGAACATCATGTTGGGGCGGAGCAGGGAGAAAATGTATTTGGTGGTGAACCAGCCGGAGCGTTTAGTCTTGGCCTTGAGGTCCTTGTCGTCACCATCCTTCTTTTTCCAGATCTTCCACTTGCTTTCTTTTTCTGGGGCAGGGGCAGGGACATCGGCGGACTTGGACGCAGGAGGCGACTCGCTGATTTCAGTGTCAGTGACCCCGACGGCTTCCTTCTTTTCATCGACAGTGGTGGTGTTGGCAGGACCAGCCTTTCCGATCATGTCCTCCGGGATGGCGGCATCCTCGGCGCTCAACTTGCCCAGGTTCTGCAAACGCACCATTTCGGCGTAGACACCACCCTTGGCGACAAGCTCAGTGTGGGATCCTTCCTCAGTAACGCGACCAGTCTGCACGACGACAATCTTGTGCGCGTCCTTGGCAGTCGCCAACCGATGCGCAATCGAAACCGTAGTGACACTCTCAGAGACCTTCGCAAGCGCCTGCTGGATCAATTTCTCGGAAGTCGAGTCCAGAGCCGCCGTAGCTTCATCGAGAACAAGCAAGCAAGGCTCACGGACGAGAGCTCGTGCCAAGGCGATACGCTGCTTCTGTCCACCGGAAAGCTGGTTACCCGCAGAACCGACGCTAGTCGCAAGGCCGTACGGCAGACCAGCGATGAAGTTCATGGCATTGGCATCACTGGCAGCTTGCTTGACACGCGCGACGATATCGGCAACTTCAGCAGGGAAGCTGGTCAGGGCTTCTTGCTCGGAGATACCAGAGCGGATCTTGTCAGTCAGCTCGGGGAGGGTCGAATCGTAGATGTACTGGGCCAGGGGCTGGTGCGCCTCGTTTGCGGAAGCGACCATGCCGTATGCGATGTTTTCGAGGATAGACCGGTCGAGCAGCGAAGGTTCCTGCTGCACGAACCCAATGTTGCCGCGCAGGTAGCGCACATTCAGGTCGCGGAAGTTGGTGTTTCCGATCATGACATTGCCGGACTTGGGGTCGTAGAAACGCTCGAGCAGGGCGACGACGGTGGACTTACCGCCGCCAGAGGGACCGACAATGGCCGTGTGCCTGCGCGGGGGAATGGTGAAGTTGACACCCTGCAGGACGGGGACATCTGGCCGCGAGGGATAGGTGAAGTGAACATCGTCGAAGAGGATGTTCTCGTCGCGGAAAGCGGCAGACTTGTCACCTTCATCGGAAGTCGCATCAATGGCAGACGGCCGGTTGATGACAGCCAGCAGACGCTCCGACGCACCAGCCGCAGAAGCGAAAACGTGGATGAACGGCGCGACCTGAGACAGAATGAACGAGGCATCGATCAACACGAAGATAACCGTGTAAACCGAACCAACAGACACGCCGCCATCTCCACCCACGGAATCGGCAATCATCTGCGCGCCCTCCCAGAAAGCAAGCGCATTGGCCGAGTACGCAATGAAATACAGGAAACCCAACTGCCAGGCATGCGTGGCGGCCTTCTTCAACGCATCCATCCGCGCCCCAGCCAGATACATCGCAAACCGCTTCTCCAAGCGGTCATTGGCATTGAACGCATGCACAAGCATGAGATGCGACAAACTGCTCGATGCAATGGATGTCGCCGCGTTAATGTTGTCCGAGATCTTGCCGGCAAACTTCTTCACATAGTGTCCACCAACCAGCGACATGATGAAGAAACAGGGCACAACGGAGATCAACATGGCCGCGATCTTGGGCACCTTGATAAACGCCACGATATACGCCGTCACAAAGTATGAGATGGTGGTGATCACCAGACCCACCTTCTCGGACGTACCAGCCTGCACGACCTCGATATCGCCGACAAGCCGCGAAACAATATCGCCAGACGGCAGCGACTCGATGAACGAGGCTTCCTGCTTGATCACACTCTCAAAGTAGTGTCTCCGGTAGCGCCGTGCCAGACGCTCACTGACCAAGCACCAGCAGCAGGTGTAGATGTAGATGGAGCAAAAGTTTCCAATGGTAATGTAGATGACGTACAGCACCTCGGTTCGCACATGGCTGGACAGATCCGAGGTACTCGAGCCGGAATTGGCGCTGCAGGTGGTCGAGTTGAGGTCATTGATCAGGTCACCGAAGACGATACCAAGCAGCGGGAAGGGCACACCACCGGCAATACCGAAGATGACACCGAGGGTAATGAGAATGACATCGACGTAGGTATAGTCGAGCGAGAAGAGGAGACGGATGTAGGAGAAGGACTTGCCCCAGATTTCTTTCGTGGGGAGGTAGCGTTTGACCTGATTCGTTAGCTGGGTTCGTTGTTTCAGAGGATAGAAAGAGAGAGGTACCTTCTGAGCAAAGCCGTCCTTGGGGACGTCTTCGATTTGGGACATGGTGATGGAGCACCGGAGACCGAGGTCTCTTTTTTCAGGGTGTCTAGTCGGAATGCAGCAAGAATGCAGTTAACATTCCAGTCCTAGCAAAAGCGATAGGTAGCGAATGACATGAACGAGAGCTCAATCCATCAATTGCTTAACAGTGAAAAGAATGACATTGGACAGAAGAGAGAGAAATAGAATGAGAAGAAGAGAAAATAAAGGAAGAGAAATGAAGAAAAGCACACGGAAAAGTAACCAGAGTTCAGACTCCGTTGCCGGCCTGGACTAATGAGGAAACGTTCCGACGGCGGGTGGGATGTGGATTTGTGACAGTCAGTTTTTTAGCGTGGGGCGTCTTCATTTGGATGTTCAAGAGTTATTACAGAACACATACTCTCTGTGTGATTGTTTCATACCTGCAGACTCCCACTCTCCCACTCTCCCACTCCCCCAGTATTCCATTCCAGGTCAAAAGGCCCGAGTATACAAGAACCCCGTGCTCCCACTACTCCCGGTGCAGACGGAGTAACTTACAGACCACACGTACAGATACACAGTGCAACAATTTCAGCTTTACCCAGCAGGAAGAGAAATGTCGATCGGCGGTTTAATCCGCTGGTGGATAAATGTTCGTGAATATTTAGTGCAAGCGAAGGCCAGCGGTCTGGTCGCGGTGAACCCACCCATTAAATTCGTTCCCCTGACCGGATCTAATCTGATTGATTGATAACTTTTTTTTCTGTTTTACCGAGTCGGGTCTATACGCATACCTTGCTTGGCATAACAATTGCTATGAGTGTCATGCTGTCTTCTTTCTTCTTCTTTCTTTTTTAAACTATTCATACATAGATACATAGCAGTGATTTATGTATTGGCTGCCCTTAATATGTACTCTGTAGTCTGTCAGGTCGGTGCAGAGTTTTCACTCACAGACTTACCTGCATTCGGACTCAATGCGCACTCTACTCCGAAATGACACCCATGGATACTTATACTCCATTCATACCCATAATAGCAGCTCGACTATCCAAACTAGTTTCCTCTTCCCTTCCCTCTTGCGGTCTCTGAAACAACCCCGAGTCTCCGAATGATCTAATCTGATCCGCATCTAATCAGATTCTCAGCGCCGCCCCCCCTCCCCTAATTGGGTCCGATGATCGGCCGTCGTTGCTGTCACTGGATGTACGTGTATACATAGTTGTTGCCACTATTCGAGAATAGATTACTTCTAGAACGGATCCCTGCATATCCTTGTCCAACCTGGTATTATTCCTAACGTATGTACAACGCCTCCGGTCCAACCTCCAATCCCAAAGAATAAAAAGAGTAAAGAGTAATAAAACAAACACGAATAGAAGCCAACAACACACAGGACAACACATCTACTTATGAATGTAATAAATCAACAAATTCCGCGAATTCTCCCTTGGCGACCCCATCACCTCCCAAAACCGGCTCTCGTCCTCCATCCCCCGATACAGCGCCACACTCAGATCCGTAACCTGCCGTCGGATATCCGGCTGCCGGTCCGTCAGGTGACGTCCACAGAACCCTCCAATCCGTTCCACCAGTTTGCTTTGCATCGTCCCCTTGGTCGGTCCGGCGTTTACCCGCTTCACCAGACGACTGACCACACTCGTGCCCATTGTCACTGCGCGGTAGCCTTCTTCGTCTTGCGTTTCGTGCTCGATCTGCTCGAGGACGGCTTCAATGACTTCTGCCGCCGGACAGCCGGCGATGATTTCCTCTGCTGTTTCCTCAAGGCCGCTGACGATGTGGCAGCTCGAGGCGTAGCGCTTGCGAGCACTGACCAGCGCCGTCATGGCTTTCGGGTAATATGCTGCAAAGTACTCCTCGTTCTGACGTAACAGGAACCGAATCGTCACCAGAACCTGTGTCTTCACGTCCTGCGACCGGCCTGCTCGTCTCTCCTCGGGCGCGCTTTCCAACTCGTTCAGCAAGGCCACCAACATCTCGTCGTACTTCGCTTCGTCATCAAAGATCGCATCGTGATACTCAATCAGTCCTTGTAGCTTGCGGTAGCCCAGAATATCCATAGTCTTCGTTCGGATCCGCTGAATACCCTTGTCGAGCATCTCCCGTGCCTTAGCCGGATCCTTCGATCGAGGACTGATGCTTCGCTTTCGATCCTTGGTCGACTCCAGCTTTTTCCAGCGGCGCGACACGTCCGGTGTTGCCGTCGGCATAGTTTCCGGCGACCGAAATTTGCCTGCGATAGGTCGAGGGGTCCTGTTGTCACGCGCTGGTTCATTGTTCGGGATCTCTTCCAATACATTGTGTCTCGGTGCGGAGCGGATCTCAGGAGAGATGTTGATACTCTTGTTGGCAAGCGGCGTAGCGTTCTCGTTGTTTCTCGCACGAGGCGACGGAGATGGCATTTGAGGTGGTTCGTGGTAATCCACATCTGTAACCGTGACCGGGTGGTGAATCACCGACGAAGGACTATCCGGGTCTTCAGCCTCATGAAGAGCCAAGCCGGGTTGTTCGACGTTCGTATCCGTCTCTGGCACCGGAGAGTCGTGCTCTGGTGAAACGGGCTCCGGCTCAGGCGTAACAACCGGGACATCATGCGTAACAATCTCCGGGGATGTGCTGCTGGGAGCCGGCTGTTCCACGTCAATCTGAACGGGTTCAGGTTCAGGCTCGTGAGGGCTTTCCGGATCAGTTACAGCCGGTGCATCAGGCATGGCTCCGACATCTTCAGCATTATCCTTATCGTCTTGCTCATCACGAGCCAAAGTATCAGCAGAGATATAATATTCATTAGGAACGGCTTCCACCTGGTTCTCTGTCTCCACGGGGGTCTCTGCAGGGGCAGGAACAGGGTCTTCGTAGATTTGCACTGGAGCGGGTTGTTTTCGGACACTGTTGGCAATAACATCCGGAGATGGCGGTTGGCTATCGGCCAGGTCTGAGGTGGGCTCCCGTGAAGGCTCCGGGGTGCCACGTTCCACAGATTGCATCCGCGGCGGGGGAAGTGTAGGTAGACTGGGGACGGGCTCCTCCACAGCTGGAACAGGACGCTGGATCGTCGATCCAGGCGGGCTTTCCAATTGAATCGAAGCGGGCGACTCCCGCCCATGATGGGCCGCACTATCATGCGAACCACTGCGCGAATGGTTCGCACTTTGATCATGTAGGCGGGACTTGGAGATGTCTAACTTCTTGGGCTTGCTCATCGTGGGGCCCAGATGCGCAGGGTCTCGGCGGGGAGTCTTCGATGAAGGCGTAGCAGCCGATCTAGCCTTAAGGGACCGCGGCGAGCTCTCTACCTTGGGAGCGGAGCTTGCTTTGGTGGACCGCGAGTCATCGCCAGTTCGACGAGCGTACGGATCTGCCGTCGCTGGACGAGTTATTTCCGGTCTTCGAGGCCTCGAACCTGGGCGCATAGGTGCAGATGATAGGGAAGAGACGGAGGTTCCAGTAGGGACAGTCCGGACAGCAGAAGTAGAAGATTTGGACGGCGGGTCTGTCGTTCTCGCATCTGAGAAGGTCGACTGTGCCGACTCCGGCCTTGGAGGCAAGGAATGTCCTGGTGCCAGACGCGCTCTCTTCTGCGCAGCAATGGCCTCCTTCAGAGCAGAGCGGCTGGACATGGCAGACGATGTGCTACTGGACAGGCCTTTTCGAGATGCCGATGGAGTGTTCGCCGAGGATCGATCCGCGTTTGGATTCTCCTTCTCCAACAGGGACTTCGACTTGCTATCGAGAGTAGACATGATCCTGTCTGTGTTAGCGAATATGAAACAAGACTCTGAATGAAAACTTACTCTTCTCCTTTCCTTGGCCAGACACCATTGAAAACCCAGAATGTGACACGCATCGTCTCCCGAACAGACGGATTGGCGTCTGACAGGCCCTTCCTGATACTCTTGTCAAGCATATCAAGGCCACCACCGTGCTCCATGGTGCTCTTGTGGCGCGCTTGCCTCTGAATGATAGTTTTGATCCAGCCCGCTGCATACAGACGCAGCTGAGCATTTCTGTCCTGGGCAGCACTCGCAATGTGCTGCAGAATACGCGATGTAAATGTCACATTGCTGATAACAATATCGACCGTAGTGTTGCCGCTTTGCGCACTGATCTTCTTCATTCCTGAGCAAAGCTTGATGAGGTTCTGCATAATGATCTCTACCATTGAATCGATGCGAGGACCGCATGTCTTGGCCAGATCCTGAATCATAAGACAACCCGCAGTACACAGTGTCGTCCGCAAGGAGTTGACCACCTTGAAAATACCATCCAACAGTGTCTTCACGCCGTTAATGAACTGGGTGGGGAACGAGTGCGGTGCGTTGCCGCGGGTAAGACGTCGAAGGGTAATGACATTGCGTTCACGCGAAACCCAATTCTGTTCGGTCTCTCGACCTTCGAACCAAGGAAGCATGTCACGCACCATGTCGTCAACATCGCGGGATGACGCCACAACGAGAGGCTCAATGTCTTCGGGGTCATTTTGGGAACCATGCGCCTCGTCAGGATATTCGTCAGCTGCGGCGCGCTGAGGCGGGCCAACACTTCGTTCGCGATCCATTCTGGAGATGGGTCGTTGCGTTCTAACAGGTTCGGGCTCTGAAAATACGTCAGCTGCCTGCTTTCCTCATATGGCCAGGCCGAAGGCATACCTGGTGACTCAACACGATAATGCGAACGTGAGGACATGACCGAAACTGGACGTTGATGCAGGGCCTCAGCTCGAGATGCAGGACGCGAAGGTGCCGAATGTTCTCCGTCTGTGGAGCTTAGCCCAATGCTCGTCAGAATCGAGTTTGCAATGGATTTTCGAACGTTGTGAGCGGTTAGTTGCTTGGTTAAATCGGATTTGGCACGCGCAGGGGCATTCCTGGTTATGTCAGACCGTCGAAACAATAATCAAGCGCAAATATCACGTACTGGAACAGTTCAACCACGGTCATCTTTGCCGTGTCGCGGACCGCACTGTCGGCGTCTTCCAGACAGCCAACCAGTCTGGGAACGTATGCCCGGAATAGAAGTCCATGAGTTTTTGTCATCTGCACGCGAATGTAAGATATTGCTGCATAAAGAGGGGGGAAGAGAACGAACATACATTCGCCAGCCAAATCATACTCATCTCCCTGGCTCTTGCATTCTTGCCAACCAGCGCAATTTCCAGCACGTAGTGTTCAACATCAGCATTCGAAGCCGGCCACATATCAGTGAATGCTTGTGCTGCTTGAGCTCGAGTGCGCTCTTTGCGGTCTCCCAGCCGTTCTAACAGGATAGGATAGAGCATTCGACCCTGGCCCGAGATCAGATGATGCTGATCTTGAATGAACAATCGTTTCAAGAAATGACCGAGGGTAGAGAACCCGCCACCAAGCAGCGACGAATGCTGAGACGTAAGGGCGAGGCGCAGCGCTTCGAAAATGGTTGTAACGGCAGATTCGGGGACATTCTTTTGTTTGATATCGGATTTAACGCTTGCCAGGTGCGCAGCCTTGGCGTCAATGGACAGGTTGATATTTTTCAGCGCAGCTAATAGCTCCGCAGCCTTTGACTCCATGATCACGACGGGGATTTAGCGACACGCGGACATAGAGGATGATTTAGACGGCGAAGCAGGGAGTTCGACCAGCGTTCAGATGGTAGCGTAGGGAGAATCGACACTATGCGCGTAAAACTGGAAGGATCTGTCACAGCCAACGCGAATCATTAGCACAATGTACTTTTTGGTAATCCTCCGACGAGCGCAAACAAAGGAAAAATCCGGAAAGAGAGATGAGGGGAAGGCCAAGAGATGTCATCAAAGATTTCAGACAGCAGAAAAGCCCAACTGCGCTTAAAGTCACAGGCGACAATAACCATATCGACTAACAAAAATAGCCCGTACCTTCTTGCGACGTTTAGAGTCTCGTTCAGCCGGCGCTCGCAGAGGAATGTTGGCGGGGGGGAAGAGGGAGGGGAAGCAAACGAGGACGGTGAGTTGCGATGGAACGCGACGGATTAAACGAACTGGTGAGAAGCAGTCGATTTGATTGCGAAGAGTATAACCGTAGCGACGCGATTTTGGTTGAAAAGTCGCAAATTCGACGAAGGGGTGAAGTTGAGGGAGGTGAGTAAGAGGGAGAGAGTGGGAGAGGACGGAGAAAGAAGCGGCGACGAGGAGAGTAAAAAGGCAGCGACGGTAAGCGACAGACGCGACGTCGCCAATTAGCAGTATTATGTGCCTCGTAGAAGAATATTACCGTGGACTACTAGTTGTGTATTTTTAAAAAGAAAGAAAAAGAACTGGATGATGTCAGTCCAAATAGAAGTTATTAGCTTAGGAATCAGGGATGGCCGCCAGAAAAGGAGAACGCGAGGAGCAGAAATTCCGATACTGGGGATGAATTCAGTGTTGTATCTTGTTGATTCTTTCTTTGCTTCCTCTTTCTTTATTATTATGCCTGCATATTTATATTCATTGGGCCTTCTTCTTGGTTCTTCTGGTTTGTTTATACCCGACGGCGCCGTCTGGTTGTGAGGGTGACAGACCAGGTGGGGTCAATGCAGTGTACTTTACTATGTATGGAGTAGAAGCACAGAAAGGAGAGAATTTTTATTGAAGAAACAATTGACTTGATAAACAGTGGTGTGTTATTGCGCCCTCTATTAGTACTTCTCTCTACAGTAACATGGTTCCATGTAAACAAACAGTAAACAACCAGACCTAAACTCCAATGAAACCCCCAAACCGCTTCAGGTATACTCAGTACGGAGTACAGGGGCCTTAACAGTCAATAGAGACTAAGTGAGCACTGCCAAATACTGGCAGCTGCAAATGTCATGCCGTGATCGTCCCTTGTGGATCGCTGCTAGACACTTGGGCCAGATGGAGCATACTGCATCGTGTCAACCTCCTTCAACATCTCACCTACGAGCTCAGGATATCATGGGCAATCTTCTCAGCAAGGGCGTCTGTCAAGGCCAGTCAAGGTCAGTCAACCGTTTCATTATCAAGGGAAAAGGGGCATACAAATAGTAGCCACCGGATGCCCCGGAGGCAAGATCGGGAACGACGAGGCGTCAACCACCCGCAACCCCTTCACTCCATATACCCGCGCCTTGGTATCAATGACAGCCTTCTCGTCACTTTCTTTGCCCATAGCACAAGTACACGCAGCATGATACACCGTGCTCGCCGTCTTGCGAATGATCTCCAAAATCTCTGCATCACCCTGCACATCCTCCCCGGGAAAGTACTCAGGCCCGATCAGAATATCCTCCATGACGGTGGTATTGAACATCTCCCGCACGCGCTTGTACCCAGCCACCACGACCGCCTGGTCCGCGGGATGAGTGAGCCAATTGGGATTAATGACCGGCGCGTCGGCCATATCGGACGAGGAAATGTCGATAGTTCCTCGAGACAATGGTGCAACCAGCGCCGTGGACACGGTTGCATAGTTGTACCCGTCTGTCGGGGCGTCACGCTGGTAGTTCAGCTGGTAGCCTAGGAATCCACTCATGCTGAGGTATTCAACTTCAGGCCAGTCGCTGGGAAACTGGTTTAAAGCGGAGAGGGTGTTGTTGGGCCAGGAGGATCGGTAGGAGGAGGGAATTTTCTCCCAGGCGAGGAAATCGCCGCCGGAGTTGGTGAGAATGCCTTCTTGTTTGTTGATGAAGAGGTCGTTGGCTTCGTTGAGGGCGTCTGAGTTTGCCAACGAGGATGAAGTGATGGCGTTGACGCGGTAGGTTGGTCCCATCAGGACGTGATCCTGGGAAGTATCAGTTTCCCCCATCCATGGTGCTTATGCTTATTAGAGATACTCACCCACATGTTCTGACCTACACCAGGTCGGTCTGCCACGATGGGAATACTGTGTTTCTCAAGACTGGCTTTAGGTCCCACACCAGATACCATCAACAACTGAGGAGACTGAAAAGCTCCAGCAGAGACAATGATCTCTTTTCTAGCAGACAAAACATACTGCACACCGCCCGACTCGACAAGAACTCCATTCGCCGTCTTCCCCGAATCAAACAAAACCTTCTTCGCCAAAGTAGACTGGTAGACCGTCAGTGAAGTTGACTCCAGAGCAGGCTGTAAAAACGCAGTCTCAGAGGATTCGCGCGTCTGGTCAGCCGCATCAATCGTCTCCAGCACGTAAGCAGACCCATTAAGAGCACCGCTGGTAAACCCCTGAATCGGCTTGATTCCAATCGCCGCAAACCCCTTCTCAACCCAGGACGACATGGCATTAGCGTAGTTCGAAAAAGTCACGGACAGCGGTCCACCACCCGGCCCCAACGACGCCTCGTCATAGTTAGGTGTCGCATTAGCAGCCCTAGACGGCCCCGGGGGGGTGAAGTGGAGACTCCTCTGGAAATAGGGCAGGAGACCATCGTAAGTGTAGCTGTCATCGCCGACCTGGTCTGCCCATTTCTCGTAGGATTTGATGGTTCCCATGTGGTAAGCCATGTAGTTGCGCGCGGTACATCCGCCTAGGGCTTTACCACGAGCATAATGAACACTGGCGTTGAGGAGACCGTCTTGTGGCGTGGTGACAAACCCCCAATCAACCGGGCTTACGTTGTCGGAATCCTTTCCGCTCCAGTATGTATCGTAAGCTGGGATTTGGCTGAGATTGCCGTTGGCGATTTCATAGAAGGTGCCTGCTTCGATAACAGCAACTGAGATCGAGGAGTTCTCGGCAAGACGAGCGGCTACTGTCAGGCCGGCATTTCCACCGCCGACAACGACGTAGTCGTAAGTAGCGTTCTGGGGGACTCCGAATGAGGAGCCGATTAGGCGAGGTTTGTCCCCGGTGGACAATGGAGCTGATTGGGCTAGTGATGCGCATAGCGTAAAAGTTGCCAAGAGAATGGGACGCATGTTGCAGGGGGGGGCACATGGGCATATGTAGGATTTCAATAGAGGAGTTGAAGGATAGAAGATCATCCTAGTGATTGGGTCACTGCGTACTTTTATATAATTGTCAAAGAGGGCTAACGCCTCAAACTTTGTCGTTTACCACGGAGGCAATGAGCCCTGAATTCACGTTCGTACCTAAATCTACACCACGAGTGGTAGCAACAGGTCTTCATACGGAATACGGTAATCGTTAACAAACTTGATCCTGAAGACAGTGTTAGATCCAACAAGGCTTAGGATAGATGACTTTGCCCCCATGCCACCGTAAGACCATGACTCCCTAGCTCTGAACGAACAAGACAATTGGTCAACTCACGGCTTGCCGATGGGAATAGTTACTAGGAAGCCTTGGCCCCAGTGGGGCCAAAGATTGGTGATGACCATAATCACTGTAAGGCAGCATGTCAGAGTGTGGAGCCGATGTCAGCATTTAATGGCTTAGTGCTGACGCTTGCGTTTTTGCATGACAGGGAAGGATCTTGCTGAAGATAGCTGGGCAAGTATTCCGTCGCTGCCTATAGATTACGACTGTTGGCTATGCTGGTCTAGTGGATCCTTGATCTAGTTTCATCTGAAGAGCCGTTCTTCCATGAACTATTTTGAGGATTCTCACGTACCACGCGTTACGGTTCTTCCGTATTGTCATATTCAGAAACAGTTGAAAAATGTACTTTGCGTTGCTAGGACTGGTGATGCTTGCAAGAAATAGCAACTGTGGCGGGAACTACAGAGTAACAACGATCTTCTTCCCGGAAACACCAGCCTTCTGGACGTTGAATGCGTGCTGAATTTTCTCCAGTCCATGTCCAACGACGACCGGATCGGGTTTGGCCTTCAACTGCCCACTGGCGAGCGCCTTGGGCACATAGTCCTCCCAGATAGCCTGGCCAATCTTTTCATTGGGGGGCGCCACTATGGCAGGGGCGATCACTAGCATCATGTCAGTATTCTCTCGCCTTTTTAATTTTTCGTGTCAACGGGCATACCAAATTTAGGCTCGAATGTCTCCGAAGGATTCTTGTAAGGCAGCACAGAGGCAGCCGGGATACCGCCAAGTTCCTTTGCAATGGCGGAGAGTGGCTCAAAGGTGGCTTCCTCTGAGATAGCGTCATATATTCCAGCAATTTCGTTTCCTCTGAGTTCCTTCACAATCTCGTTCACGACAGTAGGAGACCTGTAGTCAAAGACAACGCTTGCTCCCAAGTACTTGACTAACTGATGGTTAGAGGGAGAAGCTGTTGCAATCACCCTCAAGCCCGACGCAGCGGCAAGCTGAACGGCAGTTGCACCAACAGACGATGCTGCACCCCAGACCAAAAGAACTTTTCCAGTCGACTGAGGACTAGTTGATGGAAGTGGGAGACCTAGATAGTCTGGGAGATACAGTCCCACGGAAGCAGTTGAGATGGCCAGTGGCAACGTGACGGCTTGCTCGAAGGTCAGGGATTCGGGAAACGCAGCTGTCGCGTTTTCTTGTGCCACTGGATACAGTTGGAAGCCCGAATGCGCCGCATTCGCGGTCTTCAGCGACAGGAGATGTCTTGACCAGGAAATTAGCCTGGATTTGATACTAATTGGGCAGGGTGCAACTAACGCGATCACTCTCTGGCCTTTCTGGAACCGAGTTACTCCTTCTCCGACTTCCTCAACAGTACCAGCAACATCCTCTCCCACAATGAAGGGGTAGTTCTGGATAAACATGGCATAATCCCTGCTAGATTAGCAGCTGAGAAGCATTGTATGAATGGAAACTACTCACTGGATCTTCCAGTCGACAGGATTCTAGACTTGAATATCAGCAATTACTACAGAAACCGAATCCAAATTGACAAAACTCACAATTGCAACTGCATGATTCCGAATAACCAACTCGCCAGGCCCTGGCTTTGGTGTTGGGGCAGGGCCGACAGTCAACTGTTGACGGGCCTCTGGGATCCAGGCAGCTTGGTTGTTAGACATGTTGGATGATGGGTTGTGAAGATGAATTAGTGAGGAAGGTCTCAGGGGAGGATTTTATAAACCGCGTGTCAGCTTACAAATTCATCCTGGCTACTGTTGTCAGCCCATCATTATGCACAGTAGAGAGGGGTCATCCGTCTCTCGTATCCAGATTGGCTAGTGGAAACAAAGAAACTGCAGGTATATACAAGTATCGCCGGCCTAGGTTCATTTAGACGCCCAGGTCGTATTAACTCCCAATGTTTGCGTGTTTATTCTGTAGCTGTCAGAAGAGCACGTTAAAATTGATGGATTGACATGATGTGCTGACGCGAAGTGTCAGATGCTCAGTCGTGCTTGTCAAAGTTATGGCGGAATTCAGCTGATGCTCATGATCAGTCCCGATATAATAGGTTAGAGTGTAGGTTCATGTCATTGTTGTTTCCGGCCATCAACAATAGCTTGTAGGATTTCATCATGCCCGTCTGCCACGTTTTCTGAGAAAGGATATCACGTATCATATTTTCATGGACTCGCACTGTAACCCAAGTCCTTTCAAGCTTTTGTAAGCTCAACCAGCAAGCAATCAGAGTTCGCCATTCCCAATCGTTCAACCACGATGATGCTCGGCCGACGCCCGAAAACTATTTTTATGCTAACGCTTCCGCATCCAGGCCTCGTCTTCTACGTAACAAATGATCATGACTATAGTCGTCCCGGTCATACTTAGATTGAGACATCTAAACATACGAGGTCATTCGGATTACTTCCGTAGACCCACTTCGGGTATCTAACGCACAATCTATAGAGAAGATCACAGTTGGAGCCTCGAAAGATGTTTCACAATGTTAAAAGTTTCTATTCACAGTTTCATATTGACATGGGTATCTACCATGGAGCCTGAAGACCATCGTAACGGTTAAGTCCTTCCGCATTCTCCCACCCGGGGACCCTGATGTTGTAGAATTTCCCGTTCTCTGCGGTGGTTGCATTGTCAATGACCTCGAGGACACCCGTCGAGCTCTGCTCAACCGAAAGATCGGCCGCGTCGCCACCGAGGTTGGTGCGGACCCACTGGGAGATTCAGCATCAATACGGAGTACAGGGGATTAGGTTGGGTGAAACTTACACCAGGGGAAATGGTCAGGAAAGTAAAACCTTGCTCGGCAAAGGACTGCGCGTATTGCACGGTCAACATGTTCAGAGCGGCCTTGGAGACCTTGTATGCAGGGACGGGGAATAGAGCATAGCGGGGGGACCACTCGATAGAGCCCAGGGTTGTGGAGCTGTCATCATGAGCACAGACACAATCAGATTGACTGTAACCAGCACGACTTACATGTTAGCAACCTTCTTCAGGTTACCCTTCTTGAGCAGCGGCAGGAAAGCAGCAGTGACCAGGTGGGCGCTGGTGACATTCGTCGTGAATGTCGATTCGAGGTCCGTCCTGTTCTAGTTAGCTTCCTGTGAGAATTACATGGGTATTGAATAGAACTAACATATTTTCGATGCCATTAGGGGTGAAGTTCATGATTCCGGCTCCGTTCACAAGCACATCAAGACCCTTGCCGTCAAGCTGTTTCTCAACCTCGGCAGCAGCCTGCTTGGTGCTGGCTTCATCAGTCACATCGATCTTGACCTGCTGCACCCGACCAGCAGACTTGGAGACCAGCTGCTTAAGCTCATCTGTCTCGGTGCGGAATGCAGCGAAGACAGTAGACACCTCCGAAGCGGGCTTGGAGGCAAGGAGGTCGGCCATGGCAAGGCCAATGCCTCGTGAGGCTCCGGTGATCAGGTAGGAGGCCATTTTAATTGTTTATTTGTCAAGAGGATGGAACAGAGTAGTAAGCAGTAGATTTGAATGGAATTGGGTATGAATGAGAATCTAAACATGAGGGGAAAGGCATTATATATATATGGCCTCAAGCCGAAGTATAGTATAGTTCTTTGCTCTTCGATATGCTTTGAAATCAACTCTGCCTTTGTTATAGTAGACTATGGCTCTCATTGGTAAACATCCAGATGCTAGCGCTTATAGAATTCTCCACGCTGACACCCGCCGTGGTTGAGAAATAATCATGATTCTCGCATGATAGGCTCTCCTGCCCGTGTCAAAAATACGAGAAGGCCCGCCTGGAACTTTACAGCCTCAAGATCTGCCGCAGTTATTTTGCCGCAGCTGTAAGATATTACAGCCTTGTACTGGCATAAGGCTAGCTTCGTCGAAGAGTATTGGGTGTTGAGACATAGATAGGAATATTCTTTGTACATCCGAATATGTAGTCACATAGATCGGGATAATGTCTTCCTGCATCAGTACTCGGATAATTTTCATTAAGCCAAGAAACTGTGGCATCCAGGTTATTTTCTTCTACTTTTTGTTTTATTTATTTTTCTTGTATCTTTGCCTCTTGGTACCGCTGGCAATGAATACAGTATATACTCCGTACAATGAAGCCATTACTCTACAATGAACAATTGTCAATAAGAGGACTATTATTCAGCTTATCTACGGAGAACTTCGTAAAGCAAATCTATTTAACAAAATAATTATTCGGATCCGGTCCCTGCAGATCGAAATCCACCTTGGTGATTCCTCCAATCCCCACCAAAAACAGCGTCTTCAGATCCTCACCCGCCCACGCAATATTCTCAACCGGATGATTCGTCTGAATCCTCGCGATGACCGACCCATACTGATCCAAGATATCAACACCATTCGACAACCCCGAGCCGACAACAAGATACCCGTTAGCAGCCACCTTGATCCCATCGGGACTTCCCTCCAGCGACTGGAAGATGTTTCGCTTGTTCTTGAGAATTGGTGCTCCCGTCTCAGTGCGCTCTATGTCCCACGCGTAGACGTTACGCGCGTTCGTCGCCGTGAAGTAAATACGAATCGGGTAGTTGTAGAAGCCCTGGGTGCTGGCCTCCGGGCCGACCGTCTCGAGGCCCGAGTCTGTTACGTAGAGGGTTTTGCCGTCACGGGAGAAGGTGATACCGTTGGGATGTTGGAGGCTGGCATCAGCGATTTGGACTTCGCCGGTGGATGGGCGGAAACGGTATGTGGCTAGTTGGTTTTGGTTGGACATGTTGGAGAGGCCCAGGCCGTAGGCGTAGTCTAATCGTGTCAACAAGTTTAGTTTAGTTGGAAAGTGTCAAGAAGCTTTACCGCTGTCAGTAAACCAGACATCGCCGACATCGTCGACCGTCAGGTCATTCAGGCCTCCGTAGAAAAACCCATAGTAGTTGTTCAGCAGCCATTCGGCCTTGAGGGTCTTGGGATCAACCCTTGCAACACCAGGGCGCTGCTTCAGTCCATTGGGAAGGGTCACATTGTTACCCTGGACAGCCCAGTAGATCATTCCATCGTGCAGGATACCTCCTGTTGGTTGGTAAATGGGCGGGTCCGTCACGAAGGCCTCAACCTTGGGGGGATCGACATTCAAATCGACCATAATGTTGGTCAGGTTGCCCGGTGGCCCATCTTGAGTGGTGAACAGCTTGTTGAGCTCCGGCACATAGATCGGAGCTTCGTGAATGACGTTCAGCACGGGAATGTAGTTGTGGGCGATTTTCGGGGATGCTCCCAGCAGCTCGAGCCCGCGCTTCTTGTCGAAGACGACGAAGTCTGCGTTGGGAACGAGAGATGCCCATGAAGGGTCATCAGGGACTAATGTGCCGGAGTATCCGACAGTTGGATCGGCGTCGCGCGAGAAAGATGGAGGGAGGACACTCTGGTATCGGTTGATGCAGGTAACGTTGGCGGTCTTGGGTCCGCAAGTGTAGGCCACAGGTGTATTCTGGGTAGAAGAGTTTCTAGCGTGGATTGCGCTGGCAGAAACACCTGCCGTGAAGAGAGTGGCAGTGGCCAGTGGGAGGAGAGAGAGAGCAGACATGTTGTTGATTGGTGCTCATGCGAAGCTCAGACGGACGAAGTTGAATAGTAGAATCAGGCCAGACAAGAGGCATTTATTGCGCTCGGCTGGCGATGGCTCTCCTCCATGAATGCCATTATCAAGCCCAATGACCCCATTGAAGGAGCCGAATAGCCCAAGCAGTCAGCTTGGTTCCTGATGGATTATGCTCCTACAAGACAACCTTAGCCGAGGTGCTTACGGCTGACAGACGGACCATTAGGGCTTATGGTCTCACTCAATGCTGCGGCTGTTCACATTCTTGGGGACCTTGATCTAAATATTGCCCTAGGCGGAGATGTACCTAATCTGGACAGGCCGCTGCTTATCACTTCGTATTCCCGTCCGGAACATCACCCGGTGTGGATCAGCGTGAATCACCCGCGCATTAGTGCTGACTCTTGCGCCGTAAGGAAGAATTAATAAAAACATTGATTCCAATCAATTTGAAGCTCTTCAGACAGGGATTCCTGTGCCTTCCCGCGCTAGCGGACGAGTGCAGATTCCCACAGGCTTGATTTCTAATCATTCTTTGTTAGGGATACGAGAAACCGTCGCGACATGAGTGCAAAAAGCCTGCATGCAGTGCATCTGATTACCAATCTAACTTAACATTCCGGAATCCTCGAGAAAGATGAGAGCCTCTTGTCTTTCGTTGAAGTGAGCTGATTTCCTCAATCTTCCCTCTATCTCTCGTCAACATCAATTCCGACGAAAGAAAATCGCATCATGATCGGTTCCCTGGACCATGCCCACGAGGAGGCGGCATCTGAGCCCAAGTTCACTAATGAGATTGATGTCGAGCAATCGTTTACTGCCGAGCGCCGGAAAGTGCGAGGTTTCTCGGTATAGCATGCCACTGCCCAAGAGATAAAATAGAACTAATCTGCAATCTTCCAGTGGTTCCTCGTTGTCGTCAGTATTCTGTCCAGTATCTTTCTCTATGCGCTGGACAACACCATTGTTGCCGACATCTTGCCGGTACAATCCCCCCTGAAAACGTACCAAATTGTTTCGCTCATAACACTTGTCGCAGGCTATGATCAATGACTTTTCCTCGGTCGATCAATTGGGATGGCTCTCCGTTGGGTTTCAGATTGGAGGTGTCGCGGTCATCATGCCTCTGAGCAAGATTTACGGCCTCTTTCGCGTTAAATGGCTCTACCTGCTTTCCTGTGTCATTTTCATGGCCGCGTCAGCGCTTTGTGGAGCTGCCCCGGATATCAATGCGGAAATCGTGGGGCGTGTCTTTACAGGCGCTGGAGGCATTGGTCTTTATATTGGGGTGATGATCTTGCTGTCTGTCAATACCACTGAACAGGAACGGCCTATGTATCTTAGTCTTGTGTAGGTCTCCGTGAATCGCCTGTTTGATGCTTGTCAAGCTAACGTCTTATCAGTGGTCTGGTCTGGGGTATTGGAACTGTTCTCGGCCCCGTCATTGGCGGTGCATTTGAGAAGGTTACCTGGCGCTGGGCTTTCTACATCAACCTCATCATTGGCGCCGTACTAGCTCCCATCTGGGTTTTCCTCCTCCCCAATACCGCTCATCCATGCAAACACCTCTCTCTCGGTCAGCGACTGCACAGCTTCGACTCGGTAGGATGCATCCTAAGCATGGGGGCCATCATCACCACAATCATGCCAATTAACTTTGGTGGAGGCCTGTATGAATGGAGGAGCGCGGCCATCATTGCTCTCTTCACCGTCGGCGGAGTCCTCTGGATCTTGTTCGGTATACAGCAGACCTTCAATATCTTCACCTCCGCGACAGATCGCATGTTTCCTATTCAATTTCTGCGGAACAAGGAGGCTGTGCTTCTGTTTATCCTAGCGGCGACATGCAACGCGGCTGTGTTTATTCCCGTCTATTATGTTCCCATTTTCTTCCAGTTTACCTGGGGCGACGATGCTTTGGCTTCCGCTGTGCGTCTTTTGCCGCTTATCTTTCTGCTCTGCGCAACTATTTTGACCAATGGGTGGTTAATGTCCAAGTTGGGCTACTACATGCCTTGGTATGCAATTGGCGCCGCTTTGATGCTTATAGCAAACGTGTGCCTGTGTAAGTCTCGAATCAGTTCAGTTCCAGATATTGAACGTCCAACTGACCCATCTACCAGCGCAAATCGATAACCACACATCTCCCTCTTACATCTACGGCTTCGAAGCCCTCCTCGGCATTGGTGGCGGAGCCTTCGTCCAGGCCGGCTACGCCGTGATCCAAGCGGTCGTTGCACCCGAAGACTTGGGATACGCAGTCAGCTTCATGATGGTCGGTATGTATAACCTCAAACCATCCCTTCTGCTCAAACTACAACGACCAAATGCTAACTAACCCAACTCAGCACAAATTGGCGGCATCGCACTAGGTCTAGCTATTGCCAGCGCCGTCTTCGTCAACGGCGCCACGGTCCAGCTCCAAGACCTCCTCCCGCAGTATCCTAAGGATCAGCTGCAGGCCGCGATTTCTGGGACTAGCAGTCAGGTGCTGCAAACTTTATCGCCTGAGTTGCGGGAAAGTGCATTGAGTTTGATTGTGTCGAATATGGATAAGGTGTAAGTTTGCATTACAATAACGAATGCCGATGTTCTCTTAGGGCTGACGTGGGTTAGGTTTATCGTGGCATACGCCGGATCTGCGGTTGCGTTGGTAGGATCGCTTGCCCTTTCGGTATGTTTATTTCAGCTTCTGGGTTTATTGAAGATGAGTGCTAACAGAAACTGTAGAGGAAGCGGGTTTTCCTGCCTGCTGCGGCAGCGGCTTAGGGTTTTATCCGTTGATCATATGTGCATCATTCTGGTCTCTGAAAATTGAAACCAATCATGGTAATAATATTTAATAGCGAATTCTCTGAATTCTCACAATCGGAGGCGTCAGGCGATGGTGCATAGCTCCGATAAAAGCTGAATTTCTGAACATCCGGGTAAACAGATATATCCAGAGCCAATTGATTAACTAGCAAAATGCGGGCAGCCCTACACCGTGGATCAATGCTTGCAACGTCAATTCATTGCTATCCAGTCTATAAACTACCAAAACCTCGAACTTGTACATAACGAACCGCATTAACACATCAAGAGAATAGAAATAGTAGATTTACCCATACTGTACAGCTTCCTGGTCGTTTCGCAAAGTAAGAGACTCCATACATAAAAAATTTCTTTGCAACCAACTCGGATCCTCTTCTTTTTGCCAACAGGTAAGAAAAACAGACATCAAACACGTGAAATGAAGAAAATATTTCTAGATCCCCTCCTTATAACCTACACAATCACCTCACCCAAATCCACATGGACGGGCTTCCACGGTGCTGAACCCTCCTCCTCCATCGAACTGGGCACGCGCACATTCAATGGGCTGTACAAGTACCATCCCTTGAGCGCCGCAACCGCTGCCCGGGATCGGGCCTCAAGCAGACTGGCGCCAGCGCCCTCGCCCAGCTTATCCTCACCCGAGTAGATGCCAACCACGAAGACCGGGTGCCGGCTCTTGCGACCAGTCTCACTAATGATCTTCGCCACAGGGGGCTCGAAGCTCTCCCGCGCACACAACCGACTGAGATCCCGGGCCGGCTGTGAAAAGTCGAACAATTCTGTGATGTTCAGGTGTCGCGACAGGAAATGTTGCTCGAAGAACCGCTTGGCCGCCGGACGGCCGGCATGCAGGTAGATGGAGCCCATGACGGCCCGGACGAAGTTGGCACTGGCCTGCTCCGCGGTGACACCCTGGGGGAGCGGCTTTGGTGGCCCATCGTTCTTGGTAGGGTCTTGGACCGGCTCACCGAATTCGTTGTCGTACACAACCCGCGAGCTCATCGACACTCTCCATCTCCGGTGATCGTTGGGCCGTGTCGTCCCGTTCACTTGTCCCTCCCCGATCTCGGCCCCCGGGTCGATCCTCTTGAACTGCAAGAAACCGGGGTCAACCTCGCCTCCGGGCGTGGCAGCGTGCTCCACACCCCATTCCCGAGTCATTGCCGCCAAAGTCTTCGGCCCAACATATGCATACATCGCCGCAAACACAACCGCCATGGGGAGTCGAGGATATGTGCAGATGAGGTGCTCGGAGGTATAGTAGGTCAAAAGGTCATGGCCCAGCGTGGCCAGCGATGCATTGTTGAAATTCGAATTCGGGTCTGCCGACACATCCACCAACGATCGTGCAAGGGTCTCGAGGGGTAACCGTGAGGGCAGGTAAAGACGAGCGTGGAGGGCCGCCAGTTTTGCCGACTCGCGTGCGGCTTCTACCGGCGGGGAGGGGAGGGTGTATTTCGACTTTTGGGAGTTGAGGGAAGGAATTGGCGACACAGGCGATTGTTCATGCGTCAACGGTTCGTTCTCGGCCTGGGGCAAAGGTGAAGCAGTCGATTGGCACCGGAGTCCTGTGTAGAGATGGTGCTGCAGGCGGCTACCAGTCCGGACCCGCGGCGAAAGGACCGAACTGCTCCATCGTTGGAGCTGCAGCCTTTTCATCTGGGCGAATATGCGAGGATTGAGCCTTATAGAGCGGCCAGGAGAAAAAAATAAGCAGAGAAGCCCAAGCGTGGAGGGAGCACAGTCAAATAACCGGGGCAGAAAGGCAACTTTTTTGCTTTGCTGGAGAGAGAAAATGTTCGACCGGCGCAGGTCACGGGATCCGGGCGGTCTCGTGGGAGAGAGGGGCGCTAAACCCGATCGGGCGATGAAATCACGGGACTGAGGGACGTCGACGGCCAATTCGGCTGCAACGACTGAGCTGCCGCCCATTAATAACCTCCGCTTTATATCTTCTCACCATACCCTCCTTTTCCACTCCCAATTCCTCTGTGAAGCCAAAATGGGTGGTGGCGGCAAAATTCCGTGAGTTTCTGCTTTTCAACAATGCCATGTCCCGGTCGAAGGGCTAACAGCGTTATCTCGGAAGGTACCCCAAGGAAGTCTGGTCTCCCGCAGGAGGCTGGTATGCTCAGCCCGCGAACTGGAAAGCCAACACGGCCATCATCGGCGCGGCAGTCGTCGGAATTGTTGCCGCGACCTGGAGCCTCAGTGCCGAGCGTGAGCATCGTGAGAAGATGCCCGAGCCCGGCAGATTCTTTCCCAGTCGCTAGTCAGTCATTCCTCCGAAATCGATTCCATTTGGCTGCCCCTTTTACTGACGATCTCTATTTTTGTTATATCTAGCTGGAGCAAGCAAATTATCGAACACGAGAGACAGCAGAAGAACGAGTCATAGAACGACATCCGGGGGCGGAGAATACGAAAGAAAGGGAGGAATTCTATGATGAAATGGCTGGCTGTTTCTGTTTTGATAATTCATTGTGGGCTGTACGACAATAGAAAAGGCGTTCTTCTATCAGTGGGTCAATTGACCGCGCAGGTGTCTCTGGGGAGACTCCTCCAGTGTTCGATATAATCGCTCTGTGTACAGACGGACCCGTTCCGTGAATCCAGTTTCGTTCCAAAGTTCCTTTGCACCGTCAGATGCTGTTGATAATCGAGGCACCCCAATCTGTTCCACCACAAAACTTGCTGCGACAGTAGCGAATATCAACGCGGGGAGGTAGTGGTTCTGCTTTCCCCAGTCTTGGGTGGCCTTGCGCCAATTTTCGGACCCCGCAAGGACGGAGTCGATAACATTAACTGGCTCTCTCCCTGCACTCACCATCCCCTGGGCTAGTGCCCCCAGATATGAGTTCCCAGCACCTGTGGGATCGACCACCTTTGTAGCTCCAGACGAGCCCGGTTGATGATATGCGGGCAACCAAATCCTCTGCGATCTAATGTATGAATAACTACCATCTTTGCCTGCTCGGATGGACAAAAGTCCCTCTCCTTGAGGTCCAATGCCAGAGTCCAGGATGCGCTTCACAATGTCTCGTCCGAATTCGCTCTCTTCACTCCAACCAGACTGACCGAACATCATTCCCAGTTCTAGTTCGTTGGGACTCACCACATCGACGACTTTATTCGCCGCAAAGAATTTGTCTTGTTCCTCCGGGGTACACAGGTTAGGTACTGGTTCCCAGATGAAGAATGGCCTTCTCGAGGCATCGACACCGGGGAGTGTTTTGCCTTCCTGCCACAGTTGTTCACGTCGGTGCATAATCTCTTCCACGATCGAAATGCAACGAGACGCAGAGCAGACCATGTGAACCGTCTTCGAGAACACCTGGCTTTCAGACAGCATTGAAGGCTCCAGGCGTAATTTCGGGGTCAAATATTCGAAGTCTGTTCGTTGGTCACCAGGTGCATCTTCTCATATATGAACGTCTACTAACCTCTCTTCTCGTTGGGACCGTAGCCATTCCATGCTCTCGTAGTCAATCGATTCTGATCCTCTCTGAAGACACAAGCCGTATCCCATGATTTCAGGAGATCCAGGACTTCTTGCGGGAAATCAGATCCCACGTCTACGATCCAGCTCACGGCTTGGGCGTTCTTCTTTCCAGTGACAAGACGTGCGCCCACCACTGCGAAAGAGGCCGCCCCTCCCAGGACATTCTTTACATTCGGTTGAGGTCCTTCGAAATCAATGTCATCTACATGAGATGGATATGTATAGTGAGCATTGTCCTAGAAAATACTACCATTCATCAATCCCAGACAGAAAACATTGGTATATCAGATAGCATACCGAGAATGAACATGCCCATGGTGACGAACTCGACCGGGGCCTGCCCGGAAGTGTTGCTGAATGCCATAGTCAATCCAGGTAGAGTATAGAGTATATACAGCGAAGAGTGTCAACTGAAGAGAAAGCCAGCAACTGTGCAGAGTATGTTGAAGTGAAGCAAAGAAGCTGTTGTGATAAGAAGTGGTAACATAAATTACCATATGATACCGCCAACGTCATGCGGATCCACCGTAAAGTGGGAGTCCCGCTGTACGGTACGGTAATGGTCCACCGGCCTCAGGAACGGCTCAGGAGCATCACAGACACCTTGCAACATTCTCCTGTCTCTGTTCTTCTCTCCAATACTCCTCTACTATACTAGAACTGACGCTCATTGCGATACTGTGCTTGTAGCATCTCTTCTCCCACCTCTGTCCCTCCTCACGAGCTTCCAAGCGTCCTCCGTCTCCTTGCTGGAGCAGCCGTCAAGATGGCAAGCGGCGGCCATATGCATAACTTAACCACCCTCATCAAGCGGTATGTTTTTTTATCCCTGTTCCCTACTATAGCCTTGAAGAAGCTGCGCTACTTCTCCGTTGTTAACCACACTCCGGAGTTGTTAGCTCTGTGGTTGTGGTTGACCATGCTGACCCGTATACTTGCACAGGCTCGAAGCCGCGACCTCCCGTCTGGAGGACATGGCCATGTCGCTTGATGACCCCAATGCCCCCAAGCCCATCGACAGTGGCGCCGTTGCAGCTGCTCAGCCCGCAGCTCCCGCGCAGCCCCAACCACCAGCTCCCCCGGCACCTCCCGCAGCCCCTCAGTCGCCGCCGCAAATCGACGACTTCGATGCTTTGATCAAGAATGAGGTCCAGACTTTTGTGGATTTGGGTGAGAAAATTGGGGGCTTGGTCGAGGAGCAGTCCAAAGCTGTCTTGCAAGCTTTCCAAGCTGAGCGGACCTTTGTCTACGTTTCACTCAAGGCCCGGAAGCCGTCGCCACAACCTCCTGAGCTTATGACGGAGCTTCACAATGCTTCTGATACAATCGACAACCTTCGCGAAGCGCACCGTGATTCGCCGTATTTCAGCCACCTTAGTGCTGTCGCAGAGGGTATTGTTGCGCTGGGCTGGTTTTTCCAGCCTAAGCCCGCCGATTTCGTCAATGAAATGATCAGCGGTATTGAATACTACGGGAACAAGGTTATGAAGGAGTACAAGGACAAGTAAGAGGCGTCAACACTGAACGAATGGGCCAAACGCTGACACCTTTGCTAGGGACCGTACTCACGTTGAATATATCCAAGCATACTCTAAAATCTTCAAGGCACTTGCGGCGTACCTCAAGAAGCACTATGCCAATGGTCTGACCTGGAACGAGAAGGACGGCGTCGACGCTCAAGATGCCCTGCAACAGATTAAGGGCGGTGCTTCTGCCAGCACTGGCAGCGGCTTGCCACCACCTCCTCCCCCGCCAGTGCCATCCCTCAATGTGCCTGGCGGTGCTCCGCCGCCGCCTCCCCCGCCGGGTGCACTACTCAATCCCGCTCCATCAGCAGCACCGGCCGCAGATATGTCTGCCGTATTTGACCAGCTGAACCAAGGAGATGCAATCACATCCAATCTCCGGAAGGTCGACAAGTCACAGATGACACACAAGAATCCCGCCCTTCGGCAAGGCTCGACGGTCCCTGGAGAGCGTGAGCGCCCCGGCTCCTCAGACAGCGTGGCTCGTGCCCGGTCTCCGCTCCCGAGCAAGAAGCCCAAGCCAGAGAGCATGCGCGGCCGTAAGCCACCGCGCAAGGACTTCGAGGGCAACAAGTGGTTCATCGAGAATTACGACAACCCAGGCGAGATCATCGAGATCCCCGCAGCGCAGAACCACTCCATCATCATCTCCCGGTGTAACAAGACTATCATCAAGATCAACAACAAGGCAAACGCCATCTCCATCGACAACTGCACCGGTCTGTCTATCATCGTCGACTCGCTGGTCAGCAGTCTGGACGTCATCAAGTCGCCCAAGTTCGCTCTCCAGATCGACGGTATTGTCCCTACTCTTCTATTTGACCAGGTCGACGGTGCTACTGTCTACCTGAGCCAGCAGAGTTTGGGCACGGAGGTGTTCTCGAGTAAGAGCACGGCTGTTAACATTATGCTTCCGCCGAAGGAGGGCACCGATGAAGATACCAAGGAGTGCCCTCTTCCTGAGCAGATTAAGACGTATATCAAGGATGGCAAGGTTGTTAGCGAGATTGTCGAGCATGCTGGTTGAATGCGTTGCTGGGGGTTCTGTGTAGATAGTTTCAGGAACCAATTGCTTTGCTAGCTCTTCAAGTTGTACTTTGAAAAGAAATCCATTAATTGTATTTTCACTAACAAGGAAAGCCTATACCTATCCATGTATATTCCACGTATCCAAACTCAATCAATGAAAACCAGGAGCAGTCAAAAAAAGGGTGCAAAAAAAGAAAAAAAAAATAGGAACTCTCGTCCAAGCATGGAAAACAAGAAAGATACAAGTTAGGCATGTTTCACGAAGGGAAAAGAATGGGGTATATTGCTATTTTGCGCCTTGTCTAGTCTGTAAACGCCCCAATAATGAGAAATGAAGAAAAGCAGATCCAATACTCCAGAGGAAGATGATGGTGAGCCTGCACCTAGTTCAACGGTCCTGTATGGTTAGTCAACGCCAACGCCATTGCGCATATATAATAGAAAAGGAAAGTACCATTCATGGTACAGGTATGACATCAGTTGTTTTGTGAATAATGCGAGAATACTGCTCAATTGATATACCGCGTGTCAAGTTTCTGAACATCTAGCCCGCGCAATCTTTTGGCTAGCAGGCTTTCTCCAATTTCGGAGCCAGTGGGTGAGAACGGATAACCTCCGTACCCAGCATCACCCCTGCTGAGTTTGCTATACATCCCGGCCTCGCCAGCTGATTCGGAACCGGGAGAGGTAAGTGGGGTTTCTCTTAAAGACGGGATGGGCTGGAACGGATGCCGTGCAGGCACGGCAGCAAGATCCCTTACTCCCTCAGTATCATCGGGTATCGTACCTTGACCTGCTGCACTCCGTCTGTGATCCGTCTTCTCTGACACAGACTTGGTGCCGGGGTCCCGAGCTGGCTTGTATGGCGTATACTTTGGATCGGGATGTTGCGTTTCGTTTCGCAACTTCTCCTTTCCATCCGGAACTCGATTGGCGAATACAACGCGGATGCTCGAGTGAAGATAGAAACGGCCTTTGGACGGACAGCAGATATTCAAGTGGACCAGATATCTCAAGATAGGCTTATCTTTGGGATCTTCTGATACACTCAGTGATGCCTCCGGGCGATCAGTACCGTAATTCTTCCGTGCACTGAGGGGCATGTCGATTATGGGACCGGCTGAGTAGCTTCTCTGCCGGATGAATGTCTTTGTACCCGGTTCCATATCGCTCAAGTCATACGGAACTAGGAAAAGCTTGACCGCCGTCTTATTCGGGTTCTTGATCATGATTTGCAGCTGTCCTTGTTGCGGTATTCTGTAACATCCACCGGGCGGACATTTCGGTAAGTCAGCCCTTCTGTTTCTCTTCTCCCGTCTGCGCAGGGTGTCTTGGTCGGAATATCTAGGCGCAGCTGCATCGTCGGCAACGGGATCATTAAGATCATTATTCGTTCTCGCTGGACTCTGATGGCGTCTGCGACGCTTGTTGGTAGCCGGTTCGTCTTTTGGAAGTGAGTTTTCCAAATCGATATGACCAACATAGGGACTTGGGTTATCGTCCGAAATAGACCGTCCAGAACCCGAAGTAGGGTAACTGTAAAATACTGCAGGGAACGGTATCGATACATGTGGCGGGCATTTGAGACTCGACTTGCATTTACTTTTCCCCAGCACACCAATTTGCGCTGTGAAATCTAGAGGTTTCGAAGGGTTCATCGACATCCGTCCGCGGAGTATAGACTCTTCGTATGATCCGACCATCGGAGCGTGACCTTTCAGAGGTACGTCGAAAGATGGCCTTCTGGCCCGCTGCGCAGGAGCCTGGATCGATGAAGCAAGTTGCAGACTGTATCCGGACGTCAATGTCCGTCGGGGCGAGCTTGGCTGGGGAAGGGCCTCCTCTCGTCGCCGATGAATATCAAAGGCACCAAAGTTTATTTTCTCTGTAGGTGACGACTGTAGATACCGGAAAGTCTCTGGGGGTAAAGTACGACGACGGTTGGCTTTCTCCTGCGACTCCGACATTTCCGTGGCATCGACCTTGGGGGAAAAGTCAAGATCTGTGTTGTTCGCTTGGTGCACCAGAGGACTGGTTGGAGCCTTCAGAACGTAGCTGGATGAGAACGAAGGCGCCCGCGACCTATTTACCGGACCTCTCGGCTCCGGATCATGCGAGGGGGCGCGCAGCGACAGCGATGAGGAGAATATTGGGGGGTTGAACCAAGGAGTGGTGGGAGAAGATCCAAGCAGAGAGAGATTAGAGGGGTCATGGCCATGTTCAGAACAAAAAGACTGTAGCTGTCCCTTTATCTGTTGTCCACCACCTCCCTCCCTGAAATCGCCAGAATGTAACGCTGAACGAGGCCGCTCTATACTAGTCGGCGAGGCCAAGTCTTGTGTTTCACTTTCTTGTCGCCAGCTACCAGTATTCCGTTCAAAACTGTCTATATGTGAGCGCTCGCATGGCATATCGTGTATCGAATAGTCACTTGAGTTGTCCGCCTATTGTCGGGTAAGTAAAGAAGACCACTCAGAACACTGTGACATTTAGACATACCAGACGACCATGCATCCTTGCCAACGACTCAGATCCTTTAAGGTACCGTATCAACTCCCCGCGATCACTGGTATGTAACTTGGAGAATTGAGGACCCGGGACTCGGGAGTACCCAAAGTCCCTGACTTCCGGATTTAAGGATTCGCATTCAGACTCTTCGTAGTCAAAGTCATTCCTCCATGATGGCGTATGATTCCACGGCCTATTCTCTCTGTCCTGGTGGTTCTGGTGCTCGTGGGGCCGGCGGTCATCGGACCATAAGTCGTAGAAGCGCTGACGATCCGGATCTTGGAAAATAGGCATATTTGCAACGAAAATTGCAGACTATGAGACGGGATTCGAAATATAAAGCATCGCAAGGTGCCCGCAAAGTGACCAGCACGGTATATAGGAGGGAAAAATGACGAGAGAGGCGAGGATGTCAGGCTGAAGTGGCGGGCAGTATGCGTTGTATGGCGGCAGTTATACGCAGTGATGCGTTGATGGCGGGGAGACGAAATACAATCAGAGAACTAGTAATTGGCACAGTAGCAGATACAAGCACAAAAGCGACGCTGAATACATAAATTTGTATGGAATAATCAAACAGGAAAAGTGAGAGAGAAAGAAAAGAAGTTGGAAGAGAGTGACTCGGGACGGCAGAAACGGAATGGGATGATGAATCATCGCCTGATCATTAAGGTCTGCGCACTATTGGCTACCATATAGCTCAGCGTCAACCAGGAATGCAAATTAAAACAATTATTCGGGAGTTGTATCGCTTTTAATCACTCGAAAAAGAAGCAAAAGCAGCATAATTAATGATATCAATCCTGGCTGATAGTACTAGGCGCATACTTCTTTCCCCTCCGCTTATCACCGTTGTAACCCCCGACTCACCGCCTTGCCAAAAATCAAGATCAAAAACCGTTAGGACTTTCTTTCACAAACAAGTCGATAAGCACATTTATTGCAATTCGCATTCATAATGTCAGCCAAACGTTCGCGAGACACGGAAGATCGTCCAGGGGATTCTGCGACCATAGAACCCGCAGCCAAGAAGAACAAGAAGAAGGGTTTCTCCGTCGCGCCTGATAACCTCCCCGATGGCACATATCGTCGCAAAGGTGAGTATTTCGGACAATAAAGATAATAAGAAACGAATACTAACGAGAATCGCAGCCCAAAAAATCAAAGCCGACCTAATCCAAAAAGCCAAGGTCAAGAAAGCCTACGCCAAAGTAAAAGCCCAAGAAGAAGCCCCAACCAGACCCTCCGTCTACGAACTCGAAGAACAGCGGCAACGGGAGGAAAATGAGCGGCGGCAAAATGAACATGCAGATCCTGACGCTCAAGTGGCTGAAGCGGAAGCTGAAGGTGCAGGCATGGAGCTTCACCCGGATCGACTGGCCATGCTGAATGATCCTCAACCCGAACCCGAACTTGAACGGAAACCTAGGCCGGAGCGTGCGCAGAACCGTCGCGAGGGCGGAAGAAACAAGAAGGGAAAGCGTACTGCTTTTGACAAGGAAATGGAGATTGCGCGGAAGCGCAAAGAGGAGGCTGATAGGAGAAGGGAGCAGAAGGAGTTTAAGCAAAAGGATCGCGAGGCCATGGCGAAGGCTAGACGGCCGGATCAGAATGGGAAGAAGAGATTGGGGAGGGAGAGCACGGTGTTGCTTAGCCGTGTCCAGCGGATGGTTGGACAGAACTAGATGGCCCTGTGACAGCGTCCATGGAAAAGTTTTCGGATTAAAAGTGATACCCAGCGCTATAATATGATCTGGCTTTGAACTACCTACAAATGGTTGTCTATATGGAGATAGTTTGTGAACAAATGCAAATGCTATTCAAAATAAAGTGGCTACCTATTAAGCTGACTTCAGCCCCGTCCCAGTTCTTTGCTTCCGGAAGCAGGCAAACTCTCCCTTCGTCCTCTCACGTAGATTCTTGAGAACTCCCCTCATCTCCCCAAGCTCCGCCTGGAGCTTAGCGCGTGCTTCATGGGTAGTCCGTTGGTCCAATTCCACATAGATCTGGCTCTGCACCATAGACGATTCGTCCGTCGAATACTGCGACAGCGTTTGTGCAATGAATTCGGTGTCCAGGGTCGCTTGCATTAGTGCCGCAAGCGTGTATTCTGGTCGTGCACCAAATGCGGCTAACAGCGACGAAGACACCTTAGACAGGAGGTAGGCGAGAATCGTCTTCATTAAAGGAGAGGGAACGCCGGAAGATGAGCGACTTGAGGCTGAGAGGGAGGTGGACGGGATGGTAGTTGAGATCTCGGTGTGGACAAGGACCAAGGCTAGCATTGTGTTGTATACGTAAGGCCGGACCTGCTCAGGCCGGTTGGTTGACGGCTCCCAGTCTGGGGCAGTAATGCCATTGAAGATCATGGAGTTTAGTGTCTCGACGGTTGGGTTGGTGTAAGATTGGAAGAGGCGGTCATCGATCTGGTGGAGTGCATCTCGGATGGTCTTTGCTTCGTCGGTCAATTTGACGGAGAAGGATGTTTCGAAGTTAGAGATGAGCTGCGGTACCAAAACAGCCTGTAGTTCCTTGATATTAGAGAGCGTGAGAAGTATGCGCACGTTCTGTTAAGGTTAGCCTTTTTGATCTCAATTCTGCAGGTTGGTCCAACTTACTCTGTTCTCAGCATCCACAGCATCGGCCACAAGCACGGACGATGCAACATCTGGTCCGTTAACTGAGGTCGCATGTCCAACAAGAACCCACTCATTGTCCTCCTCTGGTACCTCGGGATGCTCTGCATTTTCCACCAGCCCGCTGAGTGCCTTGTATACGCTCGACACAAACTGCATGCGCACCATCTGGAGAAGTTTCGCCGGAGGTTGCGTGACAACTTCTACCGTAAGAGGTTTGGCCATGGCCTCCGGAATGTACAAGATCTTCTGCATCCCGCCAAGAATCGCACTCTCATACGCAACGAACAACCCGGGCATCTTGGTCAAGTCCCGCTTCTCGGGATCCCGTGTCCAATCCTCCAGCATCTTGCAGGTTTCCGCATCCTTGCCCCAAGCGGCACACACGACGCGGACCGATCTCTCACGAGCAGTGCTCACAAGCGACTTGAGAAGATCCGGGGTGTTACCGCTGCGGTTCACGGGGCCCAATGCAGCCATTTCGCCAGCTGCCATACCGATAATGGCCAAGAATTTGTCGAGATAGTATATACCACTCAGCGAGTTGGAGAAAGGCGGCCAGAAGGCGAAGTCCTCCCAATGCTCTCCCCGCTTAGGAATAGGGAAGGGCATGTTCTTTGGATCAAGTTTAAAACGAGATTCGGTGGGTGTAACCCCAAAGCTGGGCGTGCTCGGGCTCGGCGGTGATATTGGGGTTGCGAGAATCGAGAGATCGTCCGTCGGGGGAGAAGCAAACAGCGCCAACACGCTCTCGCGGATCAGATTGACTAGCTCAACGACACCGTTCTCCAGAGTCAAAGTCTCCTCCTCCGAAAGTCGATGATGTTTACGGCTCTCCCCTTCGAATCCAACCGGAAGCATCCTTTGCTTGCTGCCGTCAATAAACGATTGTGCAGCTTCCCAAAAATCTAGCACTTCACCCAGAACTCCGCCATGAGGTGACAGTAATCTATTCAAGTAAGTATGAACGCACTCCCAGAGCTCAGTAACTTGGTCCGTATCCAGCATCGCTTGCGCGTCTAGTGAACCGTCGCGAGGAGCCAGTCGAAGGTACGATGCCACTTGTTGTGGGGATGGGACCTCACCACTGGCCAGTCTGCGTCGGAGGATTTCGAGTTCGACCTTGCAACGTTCACAGAACGATGTAATCTTGGATTTGAGGAAGTCATAGCGGTTCATGAGCCAAACCCAGATCGGACTGTCTTCCACGCCCAATTCCAGCAAGGCCCCGATCAATTCCATGTGTTCCTCAACCGGGCCAGATGCCGTGGCCGTTGTGGATGTCGTGGGTGCATCACCAAGACGCCTCCAGAGATCACGCTTAAATACTTGGATTTGCTGATCCACGTCCATCCACATGCGACCCATGGCCAAAATCGTATGCATCTCCTCGTCGGTCAACGACCGGCCATCGCTGCTAGCCATGCCTGCAATATTTCTAGCGTTGTTGGCTAGTGTCCTTGCATTTGTGTGTAGCTGAAAAACTGATTCGTAGTCTCTTTGCTTGATCGCCTTGGAAAGTTGTCCGCCGATTTCATAGACATCCCGGTGTTTCTCCATCGTATCGACCACAGATTTGAGTATCTGTTCTCTTTCACGACCCCCCAGGGCTGGTCCCCATACTTCCTCCGCTTTCACAGAAGCTTCTACAAGAGGAGCACGAATTCCTTTCATACCGTATTCACTTTCCTTGGTTAAAGCATTCTTACTACTCTCCAACATCGCTGGCGCGGGGGAAATGCCGCGCATCATTGCCGAGCTGCTCCTGAAATGTGCAGACCGGCGACGAATCTGAGCCAAAGGAACGTCATCCTGTGGTGGTGCGCCCTGGTTTCTCATCTCCGTGTAGACACTATCAATGGTCGCCTTGGCGCGGACGAAACGCTCAAAGTTGGCCTCAACCAGCACCTTCAGCGAGGCGGATTTCTGGTCAATGGATCGCGACAGATAACCTAAACCATCGAGGAGTGATTGAATCGAGTCATTCGAATGTGCCTGGGAGAGAAAAAGCGCTGGCGAAAACGACGTGGACGAGAGAAGGAACCTGTTTCGTAACCGGGTCTCTTCATCCAACGGCAATCCTCTCTTCTTGAGAATCTTCAGCACGCTCTCCCCAGAGCCCATAGGATCCGGTTCATCCTTCTGAGCCAAACTATCCTTCCCACTACCTCCTCTTTGCGACCCCAGATTCTTCCGTTGGCTCCCACTGCGTTCCAAAGCGAAGTATCGGGACTTGTGCGACCGTGCCCCGTCACCGCGAAGACTCTCCGTGTCGGATTCATCGCTTTCGTCGAGTTCTTCCGGCCACGTTTCTGGGAACTCAGACGGTAGACCGTAATGATTTGCGATATCGGTATCGTTCATGGTCTCGAGGGGTGGTAGGCGAGTCAAGGGAGAGAGGGGACAGGTAAACCGATAGGACGGCGCACGCACGATCGAGCTAGACGGGATCTCATGCAGACATCTGCAGCTGCAAGGATGCGAATAAGCAGTGATTCCGTCTGGGGATGTAAATATATACAAGCAGTACTACAAGCACTATGCAATTGTACCCGTACTTCGTAGTAGCGTGTGTTATCAGATCAACCGACTCGGCCCAAAGCGGTATTCTGCCCGGTCGGATCGGGCGGCGCTGCCGAGACGTTGACGATGAACTGACTGAGGCTTTTCTCTCTCCCGCGCACAACTTCCCTTACCTCTCCTTCTCCCTCCTCTTCCCTCTCTCCTGTCAAACCCTCCACTCTCACCTTCTTCTTTATACATTTATCCTTCGGTAGCGATCCCCGGGTTCTGCCACCATGATCTCTGCTAGAACCTTCATTACCCCCGCGCGTCAATGCCTGCGGACAACACGAGTGTCCCCAAGCTTTGCGTCGCCGGTTTCGCAGGTATTTAGTCCTTCCTGGTTTGGTGGACTATACAAACTAACAATGGCCTTAGTTCCGTCGCTATGCCTCTGCTGCCGATGACCGGGTTGCCAAGTTCAAGGGTCAGAAGGGTTCTGATGTATGTGCCGCCGTTAAAATATTTTCTTTTTCTCCCACTTCGTTTCGCCTTAGATCGGAGATTTCCACTATGGTCGACAAGGCATTGGGTGCTTCAAGTCGAATCGCAACGGTACAGATGGAATACGAGTGAGAATGGAAGTTTGACAGAATTGGTTCGATAGGGAAAATATACCGTGACCATGATCGAGGGTGACGGTATCGGTCCTGAGATCGCTCAGTCCGTCAAGGACATCTTCTCCGCCGCAAATGTAAACCCCGCCCCGAGCCTTCGAGCTATCTAATTAGACAAAAGAGAGGAGAATGATGGCTAAAAAGGATATAGGCCCCCATCAAGTGGGAGCCCGTCGACGTCACTCCCATCCTCAAGGACGGCAAGACCGCAATTCCCGACGATGCCATCGACAGTGTTAAGCGCAACTACGTCGCGCTCAAGGGCCCTCTCGCTGTAGGTTATTTCACGATCCGACAATGAATTCGCATATACTCATATACGAAACGTTTTTAGACTCCCGTCGGAAAAGGTCACGTCTCTCTTAACCTTACTCTCCGCCGTACCTTCAACCTCTTCGCCAACGTCCGTCCCTGCCGCTCCGTTGCTGGCTACAAGACACCCTACGACAACGTCGACACTGTCCTGATCCGTGAGAACACTGAGGGTGAATACTCTGGTATCGAGCACGTTGTCGTCGACGGTGTCGTCCAGAGCATCAAGCTTATCACCAAGGAGGCCTCTGAGCGTGTGCTCCGTTTCGCCTTCCAGTACGCTCGCTCCATCAACAAGAAGAAGGTCCGCGTGGTGCACAAGGCCACCATCATGAAGATGTCCGACGGTCTCTTCCTCAACCTCGCCCGCGACATCGCCAAGGAATTCCCCGACGTTGAGTTCGACGCTGAGCTGCTGGACAACTCGTGCTTGAAGATTGTGACCGACCCCACCCCCTACAACGACAAGGTCCTTGTCATGCCCAACCTGTACGGTGACATTCTGTCCGACATGTGCGCCGGTCTGATCGGTGGTCTCGGTCTCACTCCCTCCGGTAACATTGGTGACGAGTGCTCGATCTTCGAGGCTGTCCACGGTTCCGCTCCCGACATTGCTGGCAAGGGTCTTGCCAACCCTACTGCTCTGCTTCTGAGCAGTATCATGATGCTTCAGCACATGGGTCTGACCGAGCACGCTGCTCGTATCCAGAAGGCCACCTTCGACACTCTTGCTGAGGGCAAGGTGAGTTCAATCCGATGTAATCAATACTCTGACCAATTGACACTAACGTTATACAGGCCCTCACTGGAGACCTTGGCGGTAAGGCCAAGACCGCTGAGTACGCTGATGCTATCATCAAGCGTCTCTAAACGGTTTCTGTCACTTTGATTGTACTATTCCCCCTTATTACTCTCTATAACCTGCGAACGACCTAGATATAGTATCTACATGTAGCACTTGAGATGCTTGTCATTATACTTTTTTTAACGCACAAGTCAAAATTAGGCATGACAGTTAAACCTTACTGTGTACATTTCCTATTTCAAAATGCCTTAAGAAATGACAGGTGCACCGCAACCCGAGAATATATCCGTACAAAGCCCGAGAAAACGCCGTCTAACACCTTTTTTTGAGGTATCTCGATCATAACTGCACCTTAAAAAAAAGAAAAGAAATATTAACGTCGTCTCCCCGTCCTTCTCGTCCCTGTCCCTCCACCTCGTTTAGACCGTGACGTCTGAGCCCTTGTACTCCTTGGATTCGGAGAATCACCCGCTTCCTCTTCATCGTCTTCAATCTCACTGTCTTCCCTTACGGCATCCGAGGCATCCTCATCAGCTTCCTCCTCTTCAGAGTTTTCTTCATCATCGACAGTAGCTGCGCTTTTCCGGGATTCCTCAGCCTGGAACCGCTTCGCGCGCGTGCCACGTGTTCCTGGAGGACGGCCGCGGGTACTCTTTCGGCCACGGGAGGGTGCGGGGGAGGAGCGTGCTTCTATAGCAAAACAAGTCAGTAAGAAAAGAAATTGAAATACTCAGTAGGTGGAATTGGTACCATCCGTATCTGCAACGGTGCTCCCTCTCCTTGACTCAGCCCGGCCACTCGTAGGCGACGCAGAATCCTCCGTCGCCAATCTCCTCTCAAACATCATATCACCGTATTCATCATCGGGGAGTTGGAAGGGACAGTAGCGTTCGGTCGAAGCATCGCCGTCATCCGCGACATCTGATATTAACGAATCCTCCTGTTATAATCAAAATCCACCGTCAGCGGCGCGCAAGGGCAATTGGATACAGGCGGAACAGGCTTACCCGCTCGTCGAGTGCTGGAAGATTGTAAAGTGTGCTGAGCTTTCTCCAAATGCCGGGAATTCGTGTGTGGTCTGCGTTCGCGGGCGCATAGCCTTGGGTTTTGAGGAATTCGGAGATTGCGATCATGCGAAAATGTTTGTGCATGCCTTAAGAGAGAAGATATTAGTCTTCCTGACCAGCGCGATTGCTCATTAGTAGCATTAGGCCATACCAACAGGCTTCCACTTGATAATCGCCTTCAGTAAAGCCGTCTCTTGCTCGTCCGTCCAAGGGTCCGCGACAATATCGTAGTCGGTCTCTGGCCTCGCGCTCTCGCCGGAAGCCGGCGTAGCAGATGTCTGTCCATTCTCTGTATCTGAAGCTTCCGCAAGCTTAGCCTTCTTCTTTGGAGGCATCTTGGCGATGTCGTGTATTCTGTAGTGAAAAAATGCAGTGTTTACAGCAACAGTTTGGCCGAACGGTGGCGTCGGTTTCCCGAACAAGCGGTGGTCCGTGCACGGAATTGGGGATGTCCTAAACCTATCCGGGACTAGTGCGGCGTGATCGCGCGTTGTCAACGCGAACGTTGCGATAAAGACTTTAGACCATTGACATAAATGGCGACGCCCTGGCATGATGGATGGTGACTATGGGATAGATCCCTTTTCTAGTGAGAATTTATGGAGGCTCTCCAATTTTACCCTGCAGTCGCTGCAGCCATTGGAGCCTTTATCGTGGAATGAGAAGTTACCTGGTAAGTAGTCCACGGTCATTGAATTCAGAAGCTGATGGCATTGGGAGATCTGGAAGATGAATTCTTCAAAAACCCGGCTGGGTTATTCGATAGCGAGGGCAACAAGTTACATCAACTGGATATCTTTGGAAACGAAATCGTCATCGAACCCGAACAGTTACTCGAGCCCATTACTGATACTTCCAGCGAGAGCCAATTCGACGAACACGCTACCGACAATCACGATGATATTTACAAATTAGAAGAAGATATTGGATTACTCGACCGTTTGAATGGGGATTTGAGCTACAAGCCGCCACTACAGTCGTGGGAGACATATCACAACCGATCGCATCGTGAGCCGGTTTCCGCATATTTCAGCGAATCGGGGGCGAAGGGCTTCGATGTGGCATTGGCACACTACTCGGCGAAGAACAGGGTCAATGTTGCTGGGCGTCTGGTTCGAAGCGATGTTTTCTTTCAGACACTCATTCGGCTTGGACTGGGGTGGGGTTCCGCGTTCTTTCGCTATAATGTGGAGGCAAGGAAATTTGAGAAAGCGTTGGACGATGTGCGCGTCTCAGGCGTTAGTCTTCCGATGCTAAACCAGATCACGGACGAGCTGCTCCAATGTGGAACGGATATGCAACGAATACGGGCGTTTGTTCGCAGCACTTCGGTCAAAAAAGCGAAGCTCTCTGCCCTGTCCGCTTTTTCTAGCACCACAGCTGTGATTATCTACACTCTTGAACGACAGCTGGCAAGTCAGTCGAGACAAGCGATATCGATACTCCAGATCAAGTCTTTGTTCTCGCGAGGCGGCGAATTGGTTAACGCTCTGGCAGGTGTGATTGAAGCAGCTGAAAATGCTTCATCGGATGCTCAGGTTATGTCTGTCGTTATGCAAGAGGCTGCATATCTATCACATAGATTTGGTTGGGTAGAGAATCTGATGCGCGAAGTGGTCGTTCGTGTTACTGAACCTTGGCTCAGATATCTGGAGGCCTGGGTCGGGCTTCGTCCAGAAACACCCGTTTTAAATGAACTGTTGGCGAGCGGTAGGGGCTTTGCGATGCTGGAACGACAGGAAGGAAATGGACGATTCAAGACAGGACCTGTGAGCCAGCACTACACATACCAATCTGATGAGATGCCATCTTTTATTCCCGATGACCAGGCGTTATTGATCTTCGAGAGCGGAAGAAGCTTGCGTTTCCTTAGACAATCTCATCCACGTCATCCCCTTGCGAACGATATGGTTCGCAAAGCTGAACCACCTGGGCTTCATTGTGCGGATTCTTGGGCCGACATCGAGAGGATACAGGCGAAAGCTCATGAGTATGAATCATTACTTCGCGCGGAGATACTCAAATACAACCGTGGCGAGAACGTTGACCCCGACGTTGTGGGCGGCTGCAGTGGCCTTGTGGACTCTGGGGGAAACAATTCCGGTACTCTTGAGGGCATCTACGATCTATACGACATGGAGGAACAACGTACAACCGGATTGCTGACTGGCCCTGACTCCCTGCAGAAAGATAAACTTGGTCTGCTGAGTTCTGACGTCGGAAAATTCGAAGGCCTCGATGGAAAGTTTGGACCGGAGATGACCTCTTCACTATACCTTTCATTCGCGCCACTCCTCTCATCACAGGCGCTACTCATCGACTTCTCATGTCTCCATATGCTATTTAAAGAACACAAAATCAGAAACCACCTGACACTCCAATGGAGGTACCAATTACTCGGCGATGGGTTTTTCGTGTCTCGCCTCTCTCATGCTCTCTTCGACCCGGAAATGGAAAGCGGCGAGCGGAAGTCTGGCGTGGTGCGTAGTGGCGTGCACACCGGTCTTCGCCTGGGAAGCCGTGATACATGGCCTCCGGCAAGCTCAGAGCTGCGATTGGTACTTATTGGACTTCTAACTGAAAGCTACAGCGCGGCGGGCGGCTTTAATGATGTAGACGATGCCCAACACTACAGGGAAAAGGAACTTCCTGGTGGCTTGAGCTTCGCTGTTCGAGAGTTAACTTCTGAAGAGATAGCAAAGTGCAAGGACCCAAATGCCATCCAGGCATTGGACTTCCTCCGTCTCCAATACAAACCACCAAGTGTTTTGGAGATAATCCTCACGCAACAATCTCTTGACAAATACGATCGCCTGTTCAAGTACCTTCTCCGCCTCGTCCGCATGGTCTCCGTCGTCAAATCCATCGTCCGCGATTCAACTGCAAGGAACTCCCTCTCAGGAGACACACATAACGTGTTCCAGAAATTCCGCATCCACGCGCAACACTTCGTGCTCGCCGTGAGTGACTACTGCTTCCACGTCGGTGTTGGATCCACCTGGAGACGTTTCCAAGATACCCTCTCCCGAATCGAGTACTGTCTCGACCGTGGCGACATCGATAGCACCATTGATGCAGCGCATTCAGTCCCTAGACTCCGTGCTTACCATGAAGACATTCTCGACGATATCCTCTTCGCTTTGTTCCTTAGCAAGCGCCATGCGCAAGCAGCCAAGTTACTCGAGAGCATTTTCGGGACAATCCTTGTCTTCGCACCCATTTCGAGAATGGATGGCTTGAAGGGGGTACGGCAGGAAAGCGAAACTACTGTTTCGCATCTGTACAAGACCTTCAGAAAGCAGGCTTCTGCCTTTGTGGATTACTTGCGCGGACTGGATGGGAGTACGGCATCGGCGAAGTCTGTTGGGAAAGCCGGTACAACGTTTGCCTCGCGATCGGGACCTACAGGTGTTTTCGATCATCTTCTTTCTCGGTTGGATATTAATCGTTACTATTGATGACTATGACGAGAAATTACAAATCATGAATTGATATTATTCGACATATAACCAGTACAGCTTATCCAATGATGTGCAACCCTGCGAACGCCATACTCTGTCCCGTCGTCATTCGTAAATCCAACAATAGTCAACAATTCCAATTAAAAAAAGTGCAAATTCGGCTCATCCCATCCCAATCCCAAAAGAATCTCTTTCACGGATTTCTCCATAGCCTCGGGCCCACAAATAAGCACCATACTCTCACTATCAGCAGACGCATACTCCCTCAATAGCTCCTCCGAAATCCGCCCCCTTCTCCCAGTCCAGGCACCTGACGCTTTGCTCAGCGTATGAATGATCTGGCACTTCTCCCCATCCACTGCCTCAAACGCATCAAGCTCGTCCCGACAAAGGATATCCTCTTCTTGCCTGTTCCCGTCAAGCACAACGCAGCTCGTCGGATCGGATGTATCCTGCATAACTGCACGCAGGACCTGAAAGATAGGCGTGATACCCGTTCCTCCACAGATCATCTTGAAGGACCGAATGTGGCGTTGTTTGCCGCTTATGAGGACCTGGCCGTTTCCGAGGTACTCAAAGCGGCCTGTGGGGCCTTTGCATTCGATAATTGATTCTAGGGGCAGGGCTTCTAGGGCCAGGGTCATCTTTCCGCCGGGTATTGTGGGTGTTGCGAAGTAGATCTTGACGAGGAGGTCGACGGTACCTTCTCTTTCGGTTTCGGAGATGGGGGTGTATGATCGGATGATCGATTCGCGGGTTGTCGGGTCTGTTGCCTTGATCATGAAATGCTGGCCGATGGGGAGGCCTAGTTTCTGTTGCTCATGTTCGAGTTTGAGGGTGAAGATGCGGGTATCCCAGGAGACCTTTCTGATTGCTGAGAGGGTGGCTTTTGCCCATGAACGGGGTTGGAGGAATGTTGGACGGGGCTCGGAGGATTCTTCTTGGGGAGCGGTGTTTTTTAGGGCGGCTAGGTCTGTTGAGTTTAGCGTGCCGATGTGGTAGTCGGGCATCATTTTCTTTGCTGTTTCGCTGTCTGTTTTTTTGTTAGCAGATCTTACTTCCATCTAAAGGTGTCAAGTCACTCACGAATCTCGTTAAAATCATCAGAAACATCCTGCCCGGAAGATGATATGATACTCTGAGCACCACCAGGATGACCTTCCAAGAACCCCGTACCATCATACACCTCCCCATTGACAACGAACCAAGGCACGCCCTTAGCACTCTGAGTCTGCAACTCCTGCAGACTGATCTCCTTTTTCAACCCATCTTTCTTCATATTAATCTCCTGCACCGGCTCCGGCACCATTGGTTCCTCGCCTTCCTGCCTCTCACCCCAATTCCCATTCGTCAAATCGCCCCCAGCCTTCTTAACCCGCTCCATCCACCCCCCAGGCAAAACCGGATGCGACGGATGCTCAAACTTCAAAACACCGTCTTCCTTGGCGATAGTCACCCGGAACCACGGGTTATTCATCATCCCCAAAACCGACCAGTACATATCGCGGGGTTGAATGGCCAGAGATTCATCCATTGCTCGGACAAGGATAGCGGAGCTGTTTTCTAACTCGGGGATAGCGATATCCAGGGACCAGAAGCACCAACAGAAACTTGTTTCGCGCCAGTACATGTCGACTTTGCCGCCGAAGAGGTTGCCTTCGAAGTCCCGGTATTTGTCTTCGGCATATTCGATGTTTGCTAGGCGCCAGGCTGGGCTTTTTAGTATCGGATAGGGTAGTTGTTTATTGGGAGACTTACATTTGCCTTTGTCGAGGGAGACTTCCACTCTGGTGATTCGTCGTCCGCCACCTGCGTATGCATAGCCTTTGGCTGTGTATGTGGGCCCGGCCGATGAAAGTTCTAACTCCTCGTTATGTTGGGGGTATACGGCGGCAGAGTTGACGTTGAGGTCGTAAATCGCATATCGATCGTCTGTCCACCACTTTGGGTTACTCGATGCTTCGTCGGGGGAAACCGATGTCCTGTTGGATATTAGTTTGTATATTGCCAGCATCAACACTCCGATAAACGTACGGCAAAACTCTGTTATCATAGATATGATACCAGTTGTCACTAGGAGCATCGGTAAGGATCAGCCTCTTCAACCACTTGACACTGCGACCTCCAATTTGTCCTGGTACAACAGCTCTGAGGGGTCGGCCGTGATCCGGCCGGAGAGCCTCTCCGTTCATCTTATGCGCAAGCATGATCCCCCTGTTAGGGTCCATGGCCCAATTCAACTTGATGGATGTTCCATAGTGGCCATTAGGCTGTACAAGTTAGCCTTGTATCCCTCCAACATACAGCGAATACAGTAAGGCAACTTACCAGTTTATCCGCACCCTCCATGCACAGGTACTTGGCCTTGCGAAGCGGCTTCGCAGCCCTCAACACATCCGCCATCATGGGTCCAGTGAACAACGCCGTCGAAAGACCGGCAGGACCCCATGAAAATCCTTTTGATTTTCGCACTATGTTCTGCTCTTTCCGTCGGTTTCCGGCGCAGACGAGGGTGATGGGGGATGTTATTTGGTCGAATTGTTGTAGGATTTCTCGGAAGTTTAGGGTCAGGGGGTTCTCGACGAGACTAGGTCAGTTAGTATCGAACCTAATGTGACAACTGATATATGGACGGACGGTCAGTTTACCCTTCAATTGAGATCTCCCAGTTGGGAATATCTTCGTCACGGACATGTGGTACTGGGCCATGATTTCTGACATAGAAAAGCTCCGGCGATGTTAGGAAGCCTTTTATGAGTTAGCTTCACAAATGCAGCAGCATGCAGGGTCCACTAATAGCGAACGTACCCTCCTTATACAAGTCCGTAAGCGGCGGCTCGACGTTGAACGGATGAACACCCGTCAACCTGATAAGACGCGGATCCCGAGGAACATGTTCGTCCGGCGTTCCCTTATCGGCGCTCAAGATCTGTGTCGGATTTTTCGAAGGAGGAGGCAAGGGGATATCAGGTAATTCGGGCGATGGGGGTGCTTCGAGCCTGATCTGGTCCGGGAAGACGGCGACAGAAGTCTCTGTCTGGACCGTTGTTGTGGCCATTGTATTGTGCGATAATGAAATGACCCTCCACTGGCCCAGGACAATGGATCAAATCTGACTAGTCCGGATAAGGAGTCAGGTCGGGGCTTGCATATATACCCTGGGTCCCGTGACAGGGAGGTAAAGCAGGCGCCTAACTGAGTCGGGGAATGACGATTGTTATTCCAAAAAGAAAAATCCAATTGAGCAAACGGCGACAGGACTCTACGTTTTTACAGAGTAAACAAGCTTACCGATCCGGATACGGATAGTCTACCCGTACCCGTACACCGTTCTCCATACACATAGTTGGCCATGTTACCTGCTTACTCCTTACAAAAGCAGAATCTCCGCGGCCCGGAATTTAGAAGGTCATAGATAATGTCAACAAACTTCATGGGTTATCGCAGTAGTCACATAGCCCTAGCGTAATGGCAGAAAGCTTGGCTAAACGACCGAAAGTATGTCGCATGGCCGAAATAAGCTAGGAGCGAATGATCGGACGATCGGCCGCACCTCCTGGAATGCGGGATTTTTCGGGGAGCAATGAGATTCGATCGCCATGTTACACCTGAATATTAGTGATTATATTTGTTTCCCAAATAATTCGTTACCGGTCGTGGCAGTGGTGGTGTGTCCGGCCCGAAAATATTATGGAGCGCAGCTTATCTCCCGGAACGACGACTCAGGATCCGCCGATAAGCACACTAGCAGTTAAACAGATCTCCGCGGAGTTCTGCAGTTGGTCTGTGTCAGGGCATCTTTCTGATAACGGAGACCAACGGGGGATATAGGGACTCCCTTGTTAGGGCTTGTAGTGGTCCCTTCTTGCCTCTCACAATGGCCGCAGGTGGATGCGACATCGCTGATTAGGAACTTGCATTTGTCGATTCGATAGAATCATGGCTTGATAATCGCCACGTCCCGGTGAAATGCTGCGTCACGTTGCTGCAGTGGCTTGATGTATATGAGTAGAGGAGGTTTCGTGTGCGCGTAGATGCTGTCGTACTGCATTTCATTCAAACGCATTTGACCCCACGATCATAATGCCTTTGCTTGATGGGTTAAGAAACCATGATAATGTTTCTGGCAGCCTCAGCCATGAAGTTTCACATGTGGAAGATATTCATGCCAGCAATGTAGGCAATGGTTCAGGAAGCCATGGTGCCCGACGACAGAAGATCGTGGTTGTGGGATTAGGAATGGTAGCCATTTCATTCATGTCGGTGCTATAATTCGAAGGAAAAGAAGGCAATGGCGAACTAACTATGCATAGTGAGAAAGTTATCAAGCAAGACGCCGAACGACGCCAATTCGACATCCTTGTGATCGGTGAAGAACCTCACGTTGCCTACAACCGTGTCGGTCTATCATCCTTCTTCGAACACCGCCAGATCGAGAATCTATATCTCAACCCCAAGGAATGGGTAAGCATTGCGGGCAGACCGAACATGATCGCAAACTTTCTGACTGAGATATCTAGTATGGTTCATTCCCAGACCGGTCGTTCGACTACCACCTCAACACCCAAGTCACCGACATCTACCCCGACGACAAAACTGTCAGAACCTCTACCGGCGACATAATATCCTACGACATTCTCGTTCTCGCGACCGGCTCCGATGCCGTCCTCCCCACACATACCCCCGGCCACGATGCCAAGGGCATCTTCGTCTATAGAACCATCCAGGACTTGGAACGCCTGATCGAATTCGCATCACAACACAAGGGCGAGACAGGTGTCACAGTTGGAGGAGGTCTGCTGGGACTGGAAGCTGCCAAGGCAATGACCGATCTCGAAGATTTTGGAAGTGTCAAACTCATCGACCGTAATAAATGGGTGTTGGCAAGACAACTCGATGGTGATGCTGGTACACTGGTTACGCGCAAGATCAGAGAGCTTGGGCTTGAGGTTCTGCATGAGAAGAGGGTACGACTCATCCAGACAGATGAGGATAACAATGTTACTGGGATTGTGTTCGAGGATGGAGAAGAGATCAGCTGCTCTTGCATATGCTTTGCTGTACGTCACTTCCTCATTTGTAAACGCTTCGTCACTAACATCCTTCTAGATCGGTATCAAGCCACGAGATGAATTGGGGCCTGGAGCTGGTATCCAGCGCGCCGGAAGGGGTGGTTTTGCCATTAACGAGAGGTAGCTTACCCATGGAGCAACTACTTCGGCTCATGCTAACTTCGTCTAGGTTACAAACATCAGTACCCGATATCTACGCCGTCGGAGAATGCGCTAGCTGGGAGAACCAAACATTCGGCATCATTGCGCCCGGTATCGAAATGGCTGACGTCCTAGCATTCAACCTAACGAACCCCGACAAAGACCCAAAGTTCTTCAAGCGACCTGACCTGAGCACAAAACTGAAGCTGCTAGGCGTGGATGTCGCTAGCTTCGGTGATTTCTTTGCAGACAGAGACGGGCCAAAATTTCTGCCGGGTCAACGACCATCCCTCGAGACGGAGCAGAAAAATGGAGAAGAAGAAGAGCCGGTGAAGGCCCTGACCTACAAAGATCCCTTTGGTGGTGTCTACAAGAAGTACCTTTTCACCATGGATGGGAAGTACTTGCTTGGAGGAATGATGATCGGAGACACGAAGGATTACCTCAAACTGAACCAGATGGTCAAGGGTCAGAAAGAGCTCGAAGTACCTCCGAGTCAGTTTATTCTTGGTGCTCAGAACTGTGGTGAAGAGAATGCAGATGATCTGTGAGTGCTCATTTTTCCGGTCTTGTTTTCCTGACACTAATAGTGATCGGAAACAGAGACGACTGTACTCAGATCTGTTCGTGTCACAACGTGACAAAAGGTGACGTTGTTGAGAATATCCAGAACGGTACATGCAAGTCCATTGGCGAAATCAAGTCGTGTACCAAGGCAGGAACTGGATGTGGTGGTTGTATGCCTCTGGTTCAGTCGATCTTTAACAAGACAATGCTTGATATGGGACAGGAAGTGTCCAACAACCGTAAGTGTCCCGGATCAATTATTGTGGCTATTACTAACTCGTCCAGTATGCATCCATATCCCCTATTCGCGAGCCGATCTTTATAACATCGTCGCCGTCAAGCGGCTACGAACGTTCGTGGACGTCATGAAAGCAGTTGGCAAGAACCCAGATTCTCTTGGATGCGAAATTTGCAAACCCGCCATCGCTTCCATCCTATCTAGCTTGTTCAACCAGCACATCATGGACAAGGAGCTCCACGACCTGCAAGAAACCAACGACCGATTCCTCGCCAACATCCAGAGAAACGGCACATTTTCCGTCGTGCCACGAGTTCCCGGTGGAGAAATTACCCCCGATAAACTGATCACCATTGGACAAGTGGCACAGAAGTATGGGTTGTATTGCAAGATCACTGGTGCTCAACGTATCGATATGTTCGGTGCCAAGAAGCAGGATCTTCTTGACATCTGGACGGCGCTTGTTGATGTTGGTATGGAGAGTGGGCATGCTTATGCTAAGTCTCTGCGGACGGTCAAGGTACGTTATGGCTTATTTCCCTAGAGAAACTGGCAAACTGACATCTACAGAGCTGCGTTGGAACTACATGGTGTCGGTTTGGTATCGGTGACAGTGTTGGTATGGCGATACGACTAGAAGAGCGATACAAGAGTCTTCGGGCACCTCACAAGCTCAAGGGTGCCGTGTCTGGCTGTGTGAGAGAGTGTGCTGAGGCGCAAAACAAGGAGTAAGTTCGACTACCATGCAGATCCAGCAAGTATACTAACCATGTCAGCTTCGGCCTAATTGCAACCGAGAAAGGCTTCAACATCTTCGTCGGAGGCAATGGAGGCGCCAAACCCCGACACTCCGAGCTCCTCGCAAAAGACGTCCCACCAGAGAAAGTCTTCTCCGTAATCGACCGCTACCTCATCTTTTACATCCGCACCGCAGACAAACTTCAACGAACAGCTCGGTGGATCGAGAACCTACCCGGTGGAATCAACTACCTGCGCGAAGTGGTCCTTGACGACAAACTCGGCATTGGCGCCGACCTCGAGCAACAAATGCAAGACCTTGTCAACGGTTACTTCTGCGAATGGACAGAGACAGTGAAGAACCCAGACCGCCGCAAGTTCTTCCAGCAGTTCGCCAACACCGATGAAGCCGTCGACACCGTTGAAGTTGTCAAAGAGCGTGGCCAAAAACGTCCCGCGTACTGGCCGAAGGACGCTAGCGCCAACGAAGACTTCAAAGGCCACCAATGGTCCAGCACATCATGGCAACCCATGATCAAAGCCGGCTACTTCTCCGATGAACACCCGCAGATCTCGTCCGCCAACATCAAACGTGGAGACACGCAGTTGGCCATATTCAAGATCAAGGGCAAATACTACTCCACACAACAAATGTGCCCCCACAAACGCGCATTCGTCCTCTCCGACGGTCTCATCGGCGACGATGATGCAGGCAAATACTGGGTCTCTTGCCCATACCACAAACGTAACTTTGACCTCAACGGTGAGCAGGCAGGTCGCTGCTCAAACGACGAGGCTATGAACATCGCCACTTTCCCTGTTGAGGAGCGGGATGATGGGTGGATTTACTTGAAGCTTCCTCCTGTCGAAGAGCTGGACTCTCTGCTGGGGACGAAGAAGTGGGCTGTGAAGAAAGAGGAGTCTACGGATCCGTTCCAGAGGATGGATAAGAGGTATAAAGGGATTAGGGGGAAGAAGGCCGGGGAGATTGAGGGTAATGGGCAGAAAGGGATTCAGACGAACGTTATCGATTGGTAGTGATTTGTGGGTTTGGTCTGGTTTTATAGCGTTCACGTTTGATTAAGTTATTGGATGATATCACGCAGCATGTAATTCCTTTTCTTAGCAATGAATCTCGATGATGAAAATGACTATTATTTGTACTTCCATATTGACTTAGACTAATTGCCTAAGAAGAATCCCCCACAATGCGGGTTTGGCACAGGATAAATGAAAATGGAATGATACAAGGTCTTCATTGAAGATCCTAAGTAGGAAGCCTTTTACCAATAGATCATCAAGAATTCTCGCCACACGCCAAACCTACTGTTCGTGTCAAATTACTGCATTGAGCACCTTTGTCTTCATTTCTCTGCTTCCTGATGCCCTACGTTGAACACGATCGATCGCTCTAGATCTTTGAGACCGTCAACGTACTGCTGAATGGTAGCATTGTCCAGCGAGTTCCTCATCAATGATCTTCACAATGTAGTTCTTCTCAATCAGATGCTTCAGAGTCTGTCAGACCTTCATAATTTGTCTTTCCTGCCACAGAATGGTGCTCAATATTTTTCCTTTGTAATTCTGCATCCCTTTTTCCTTCCAGGACTCTTTTAGCTGCAGCACCAAGCCAGACCTGTAAGTCTTGGTGGCTTTGACCCTGATAAATTCAATCCATCTTTCAAGTATGACCTTCCTGAGATATGTCTTTGAGCTTGCACCGTTACCATTGTTGCCATATGGCAGAAAGTCCAAAAATTTCTTCCAATAAAATCTTATTGCATCTAACCATCGAAGTCTATATTCATGGCGAGACTGGTCGGTGGACACATCTATAATAGACTGGGCTACCGCGGGTGAATTTATCCAATTCTCCATGATTGCATTGTTCGGTGATCTTTTCGAAGTGAGAAAATAAGGATCAATGGTGCTCTGAGACTGGGAAATGTGGCAAACTTCCTCTATAATCTGCCAGACATGATCACTTACTTTCCTTTTTGAATCGCTCACATTACATTCTCAGGAAGGGAAAATTTATCCCAGTGACGGAACAATACCGTAGCTCCGTGGCTTGTTCTTCCTGCAATCTGTGACTAGTCATTCAATCAGAATTTTGTTTATCCAATCCCCATAAGTCCCACCGGGGTGGACGCACATGCAGTGCTGACTTAGACGACACTACGGCTCTAAGCCGCAGAATTTGTGTCATAGACACAAGACTGTGATCACATCTATTCAAATCCCTTTGAAATCAGCAGGAACTCATTCTGCAGTAGCATCTGCTTTTATCATACTTGGTGCAGTTTTTTGATGATGGAATATGTTTTTAATCTACCAGATTGAAGTTGAACTTGGCAACAGCCTCATTTCCTTGATCAGACGTGGTATGTATGACTGCTTCTCTTCTAGCCTCTAAAAACCTACAGTTGTGGGTGACGCAACCTTAAGCGAGGGTACCATAGTTGACATTAGAAATTTGGGCTACTGCAAATTCATTAACCAAAAGCAGCCGGGCTCGTGGTGCCAGGGTCTTTAGTGAAACAGAAATTTCGTCCTTACCATTAGTGTTCCAATTCTGTTGAGGTATGTTTCCAAGGATGCAATGCAAAAGACAGGAACAATACCTTCAATCCCTGTCTTGAGGGCTGTCAGGTCTTTCAATGAGATTTTGTGTATCTTTTATCAACGATCTTGTACGATATGGCACAAACAGCAGTTATCTAGGCTTAACCCCGTACGGCCTCATAAGATATCCTCCCATGTAAGCTTGTAGCATGGGACCAAGTACTGTCACTAGCTATTTGTAGCCGTCGTCACCATCTAGGCAAACCTTTCATTGTCGATGTCGCTTCCTTTTGAGTAGATACGAGAAAGGCTAAAAGAGGAAGCATGTCGGTTAAAAGAGAATATATCTTGAAGGAAATCTACAGAGATTTACTCGTATATTTTCCATTATTCACTCACAGCTTGAACGGATGGTGGAGTGAATATCCACTCTGTCATGCTCCATGCTACTCTGAAAGCATAGGGTCGGTACAATCACGTGCACTGCTAAACTCTGATTGGTTGACGGTGCATATCTCCCCGTATCTATCGCTATCTTCGCCTCGTGCAGCATCTCAACATCAACTCGCCAGAGATACACGGTGAAGTCCATCTTATCTTCTAGATGATTCACCGGCGGCTCCATCGCAGGATATAAATAATCGCCACCGTCCATCGAGTTCAGTATTTCCGCGGAGGTGTTTTTCACAGTCCTTATTACTCCCAGGTCCAATGAAACGCCCGAGAGTTATCGGGACACTCTTTGTGGGCCACTATCATTGACGCCGGCCGTTGTCGGGTCCTGGCCCGGGCATGGCTGACGCATACTCCGACGCAACGGTCGATGGTTCGGTGAACTTAGTCGGTCTTATCTATGGTTTACCACCCGATACGATCTTCCCCGGGCCCGGTCTATCATATCTTATCTTTGGTCATTGCGTATGGGCCATGATGCATGTTGCAAAGTGCAGACAGCGTTTTCACGATGATCGCTTACGCCAAACGGGTCTATGCTATGGACCAATCCTGAAGATCTGGTTTGTAAAGATTCGACAGGGTGGCTGCGGACGAATCAGAGTGAAAGATTGGGGTCTGGGGAGAGATAGGGTTTGTGTTACGATTTCCCAAAAGAGACGAAATACTGACAGGGTCTGATTCTGCGTGGTCTGCTGGAGATTGTCTGGACAGAGTCGGGCAGGATGCTCGCTGCAATGTCGGTTTGGTTCAAGATAACTGAAATTTTGCCTTCCGCCGTGTGAATCATGGGATATCCAAATGGCTTGGTTATCTCTTGGTATAGGATTCTCAAACAAGTTTCAAGCTCTATATAGAGCTGTCGTTTGCGCCTTATTTTTACGCTTCCTCTTTCAAGATATCAATATCATTAATACACTCCGCTTAATTCGAGCATAGCATCTCTGCACGAACACCATCCCCTTATCTCTCTTGATCTTTCTCCGCGGCCCTATACAACATTTACATACAATTGACAGGGAAAGTGGAACGTGGGCAATGGACTTTATGAAACTGCTTTTTGTTTCTCCGGAAGTCAACCCCAACAACCGGAAAGCCTTGTCGATTCCCGTTTTCAACCCATTTGACAAGTATGGCCGTGTTTTCACGTTCTCATGGCTGGGGTTCATGGTTGCGTTCCTCTCATGGTACGCATTTCCGCCTCTAGTAAGTCTGGATATTCTCGTCTCGTGTATACTGGATAACCGCTAACATGAACATGGTCATAGTTGACGGCTACAATCAAAGATGACCTGGGTATGACGCAACAACAAGTCGCCAACTCGAATATCGTTGCTCTCCTCGCCACGTAAGTTTCTCGAGAAACAAGGGACATGGACAATGAAGAGTAACTAACCTCCGTAGACTCCTAGTCAGACTCATCGCCGGACCACTATGCGATCGCTTCGGCCCCCGCCTCGTCTTCGTCGGCCTTCTCCTCTGCGGCTCCATCCCCACTGCCATGGCCGGCCTCGTCACCAACCCCCAAGGTTTGATCGCATTGCGCTTTTTCGTTGGTATTCTGGGAGGCACATTTGTGCCCTGTCAGGTCTGGTGCACCGGGTTCTTTGACAAGAAGATCGTTGGAACTGCCAATTCCCTGGCTGGAGGATGGGGAAATTCTGGTGGTGGTATCACCTATTTTGTCATGCCTGCAGTATATGACTCCCTCGTTCATTCTCAGGGTCTCGCGCCACACAAGGCATGGCGAGTCGCCTATGTGATTCCGTTTATCATCATTGTGACCCTGGCTTTGGCTATGCTCTTCACCTGTGACGACACACCAATGGGCAAATGGTCTGAACGGCACATCTGGATGAAGGAAAACAGTCCCCAAGCTGCCAACACGAACATCGTCGACATCACCCCCAAAAACCCATCGAGCCGCACATCCGTCGCGCCCTCCATCAACCAAGTCGTTGCCGTCCCCGATATCGAAAAGAAAGGCGCAGAAACTCCCAACAACATCACTGATACCGAAGCTCAAACAACAGGCCAAGTTGGCATCCTCAACACAACTACAACACTTCCGACCCTCTCCCACAAAGAAACCCTCAGCATCATGTTCAGCTTCTCCACTCTCGCCGTTGCAATTCCCTACGCCTGTTCTTTCGGTTCCGAACTCTCAATCAACTCCATCCTCGGCGACTACTACGCTCAGAACTTCCCTTACATGAGCCAGACCCGGACAGGACAATGGGCTGCCATGTTCGGGCTGTTAAACATTGTCTGCCGTCCGGCTGGTGGTTTTGTCGCTGATCTCGCGTACCGGTATACCGAAACAGTCTGGTCGAAGAAAATTCTCCTGGTGTTTCTAGGTGTGATAATGGGAGTTTTCCAGCTTGCGATGGGCCTTTCGGATCCGAAGGACGAGGCTACCATGTTCGGACTTACGGCTGGATTGGCGTTTTTCCTGGAGGCATGTAACGGGGCGAACTTTGCGCTTGTGCCGCATGTGCATTCGTTTGCTAATGGCATCGTCTCTGGTACTGTTGGTGGTCTGGGGAACCTTGGTGGAATTATCTTCGCGATTGTCTTCCGATACAATGGGAATCACTATGCGCGCTCGTTGTGGATCATCGGTGTTATCTGCATTGCTGGAAACATGCTCCTTTCTTGGATCCGGCCAATGCCTAGGGGCCAAACAACGCGGTCATGATTGATTAATATTTTTCATATGTCCTATGCTGGGTCTTTTACGGAGCACATGCTTGTAATTTGGTAAGGCGTCTTGGTTTGATTTGATCGGATTAGATTATGTTAGTAAATTGGTTATACCAGGAGTTATTGAAACTTCGAAATGATACGCTGGACGTTCTTTGTTCTTCTTGACATTCAGATAGAGCAGTGCTCTGTAAGATGCTTGGGGTAACCATGAGCAGATTCGACTCGCAAGGATGTCAAGTTCAATTAAGTACCCATATGGTAGAACAGAAACATCGGAAGATGAAACTCGAAATAGATATAAAACCATAAAACAAGACAGGTAACCGAAAGGCGAGAGAGCTCCGTAGTCTCACACAAGACAGACAACATAAAAAAGAAGATAACCTTCCCCCTCTTCAAAGCCATTATGTGTCCATCTGTATCAGATTGACCGAGATCCCGTTTTCCTAGTTTGCTGTTGTCGTCTTGGTCGGGAAACTCCAACTTCAGATCCAGACGCGGATTGCCCATAATGAAACACAAGAAGCGGTCCATGTCTGTCGTTTTTCTTCTTGAAGTCAAAACACATGGTCTTGTGCACCTGGAGATTTCCGGACTTCTCAAAGTTGGCCTGGAGGATACGTCCATGTTGGGGACCGAAGAGTGATATCATAAGCACCTTATTAGGTCAGCAAGCTGTTATGGTGAAAGAGGAGAGTGTGTGAGAATTAATGAGTAGGGGAACCATACTGGGAATAGGGGTGTATGTTCATACTCCTTTTGGGCAATGCGTTTATGAATGGTTTGTACTAGTGCAGCCAGCTCTCCCAGGAGGAGCTTTCTATCATCACCGTTGTCCTCATGTAGAGTTGTGATGATTCTACCACTCGTCTGCGTAAAGTATTCAATTGTTCTTACTGTTGTCCAATAGTAATTGGCCCCCTTCATTATGTCATATGCCGTGCCTTGTAACAGCCCATCATCGTCGTTCGGAATAAATGGATGATCAATCCTAAATGTCTCCATAGTCAGAGCCAGTCATTGAAATTTACATGTTTCTTTAATTGCTGTTTGCATTTATGTGATTAAATCCGACGTTGCATCGTGCGCCAAAGTCCCACGGCCTTGAATGATGTTATGCCTTTGAAGCCGGAAAAGCTGGTTCTCCATGTATCCATAAAGAATATTTGCCCTCTCGTGGGGATTCATGCCAATTACCTCCTCATTTGTTGTAGGCATCTTGCTAAGATTAAACTCTTCAAACTTCAGTGATACGGAATCTTTGGAGAGTTCGCGTTGAGATCTGGGTCGAGGTAAATGCAGATATGCTCTTTCATTGTTTGCGCTCAGATCCGGCATACAAGGCTCGACATTCTGCGCTAAGTTTGTTAATCTCTGCCATTTTCTCCATTTTTGCGAGGGTATCCGGAAGAAGAAGAGGGAAAAAGGAGAAGAGTGTAGGTTTATTGCAGCAAAACGTCACATGACGACAGCGATGAAGCATGTTTTTGAGGTCGCTGGACTTCCAATCCGATTGCAAGAGCTACGACTCGCAATCAAAAGGTGAATATATTCACTACTATCCCTAGAGAATTTTCTTGAAGTAAAAATCTCATTCATTTCTCATGAAAGCTGTTCTACGCAATGGTCACGTCTCCACGTCTGTATATTCGATTGCCCTAGGTGGTTGCAGAAGGGTTGAGCCCCAAGTCTCTTGGAAAGAGACTGTGGAAGTCGTGGCGCTTCTCAAGAAAAGGGATCAGGCAGTGGCGGGCAGGTAACCACTATTGAACGACACCATGGCTTTATAGAACATGAGCTAACATTGACAGTGAGCTTCTGGCGTCCGAGTACGGCGATGAACTCTACCTAATCAACACAGTATATACCGATAACTACTTGGATTACTTGCGTGGACGGAGGGATTGTGGCTTGGCATGACTACTTGGAGATGCAAAAGTGTGGTCCATGGTACCGTTTCAAATGGCAGCACTTGGACAAGTTCACCAAGCTCTTTCTTGCATCACAGCTTTGAGCGGGGTAGAAAGGGTGGAGAGAGGGTTAGCTGGGGCGTGTTATTAGAGAATAAAAAGGTTTTGACATTTTTTTTTTCTCCTCGCATTTACTCGGGTTAAAGTACCCCGAGCATGAGAGGTACTTATATTCCCAAGAAGGCCTTCCACTCACTAATTTCGAGAAAAATAGACTCTATTTCAACGCGCCTTGAGTACCAATCGTGAAGCATATCCAAGGAGCCCGAAAGGAAAGAAATGCCCACCCGTCGCATCGCCCAAATTGTCCACCTCAAGCCCTCCGCCGTCGAAGCCTATAAGAAATGCCACGCAGCTGTCTGGCCTGAAGTCCTCCAACAGATCCAAGACTGCAACATCACAGATTGTACTTCACTTCACTTTAACTATGCTATGTGAATTAGGCTAATAAGTGGATGTTATGGACTTGGCAGACTCAATATTCTTCGATAATGACCGCACATTGTTCGCTACATTCAAATGGGTCGGGAGTGATTGGGAGGGCGATATGAAGAAGATGAGCGAGAATCCGAAAGTGAGGGAATGGTGGGCTATGACAGATGGGATGCAGGTGTGTTTTTTTTCCTTCATCTGTTTTTAGCGGTCTTTAAATTGCTGATTCTGCATAGGAAAGCCCTGTTCCCGGTGCCGTGAGCAGTGCAGAAGGCCCCGGCTGGTGGAAGGTGTTGGATGAGGTGTTCCATACGGACTAATTTACGGACTGGATAGAATGGCTCTCAAGCTTCGTTCATTATTGATTATTTAGTACAGGGGGGGGGGGGGGGGGAAATA
>JBDODA010000034.1:0-43951 GCA_039880815.1 Aspergillus intermedius | reverse complement strand
GAGAGCGAAAGGTAAATATATCAACCGTCGACAAAGACACCCGGATATCCAGACAATTCCAAGAACTCTGGATCGCAGTCAGCATTCCGAATATCCAGACCATCCAAGGATACCCAGACCACAATAAGAGTTCCGGGCATCCAGACGGTCCAAGGATGTTTGAGATCGCAGCCGTAATCTAGATATCCCAGGCCAGACTTCCGGGTCGTTGCGCAGGTAAAGGGAGAATGGCAACAACTAGTGTACACAAAACGTAGATTGGGGTATCTTCACAAGAAAAATCTTGAAGAAATTCGCTCAAAACGCCCTGTCATAGAAAAGAGAAGGACTTTTATCGTAACTCGTGGACGCTCATAAAATCATCGTGAGGTATGGCGCTCAAGTTGCCGCTTACTCAATGGTGGGCGGAACATCCTTCAGGATCTCCCAGCCGTACTCTTCTTCAGGCTTCTCCGGTTCCATGCCCAGGGCGTCACGGTAAGCGCGTACCTCATTCTGAAGGCCGGCGACGACACGAATAGGCACCTCTTCCTCTTCGCAGCGGAGTCGGTATGCGGTACGGATCATTTCAGAGCATCTCATGGTCTGAGCGTGCCAGTAATCGCGGTCAAGACGACTCTCAAGATGGGCGTCACGCTCGGCCTGAAGAAGGTTGTTGTACTGGCGTTTCTGGGCCAGGAAGTGCATGTTGTTGTTCTGGCAATAGTTACGAATTTGTTCAACCATGGTGCCGACCGCGGCCTCGTATTCACCGATCAACTTGGTGTTCTCGTCTTGTTCGTGCTTCAAAATCTCGACTGTGCGTTTTTCTTTGGCGAGAGCACGTTCGAGTTCCGCAATACGAGCAGCTTTTTTTCGTTAATTCCCCATATATAATAAATTTATTTGAATAGAAACTCACCACTGATCTCGGTACTGACTTGCTGAATGCTGGGGTTCGTGCCTTCGGTAGCAGCACGGTTCTAAGTTGTGGTCAGTCCGGTCTTGAATCGGTAAACATTGACCTGAAAACATACCATAAGATCCTCTGCGCTTGCAACAATGCTCTTGGTCATATCACGGTTGTTCTTGAGCACATCGCTTAACTCCAGCACCATGTCGTACAAATGCTGGAGGTCCATCTGGTGGCCAGCGTTCATCGGAAGACCACCGTTCATACCAGGCATTGCACCACCATTCACTTGTCCAGCCGCATGAGGCATACCTCCGGAAATCGACTGACGAGGGATGTTACCAACGTTGTTGGGGTTCTCAACGTAGCCCGAGAACATGCCCGAGCTGGGGCTGCTTCCACTGTTCAGAGACATATTGGCACTCTCAAAAGCCTGGTTCAGCTGCTCGAACTGAGGGTCAGAAGAAGGATTCTGATTGGGTCGGGACTGAAGCTCTTCTTCTGGGACGATAGAAGGAGTAGATTCAATTCCCAACACTTCCCGTCGAAAACTCTCGAGATCAGCGGGGGTTACGTGTGTGGAGCGACGACGGTGTCCACGCCTCGGGTTCGGACGCGGCAGACCAGACTCGTCGAAGACAATGTCACCTCGACGGATGGTTGCGAATCGGTCGGGGTACAGATGGACGCGAGATAGGGTGCCCTGAGGACGCGGAAGAGGGATCTCAGAAGATTGCTTACGTGTTCTCTGAGATTGAAGTTCAGGTCTGGGTAGAGGATGACGATCGGAATCGCCAGCAGCGTTATCGACGCGAGCAATAGAAGGAGAGCGGCGGCGACGAGTAGGAGGGGCAGATGAAGAGCGAGGAGACGAGGAGCTCGAGACAGTTCCTGAGGAAGCCAACGGGCGGTGGGCAGCTGCAGAACTCTGTCCCTGGGATCCCGTGACTGAAGCGGTGAGAGGAGGATTATGATTCTCCATGATGAAAGGGTGGCTGTTATGGCTATCACAGAGACAGCTGGATGAGGAGAAATAGAGAAAGCAAGAGAAAGAAAAACTCACTGCTTATTTTTGTTTTTTGACTGTGGGCAACGCCGAGCAGAAACAGTATGTGTGTGGATGTTATTTCCATCACTTCTCGATCTCAGTAACTGGAAGCTATTCTGAGGACTGCTCATCTATCCCTTGCACTTTTTAGGTATGGAATTGCTTTTACTTAGGACCTGTCTGCTGCTGTAGTGTGGAGATCATTGCTTATTTTCAAGAAAATTCTTGAATAGGTTGTCATTTTCGTATGAGACAGCTTGTGTACAGTTGCAACACCAAAAACGCCCATTCCCCCCTTATTCCCACGTCACGAATCCAGATCAAGCAGTGCCTCCAATTTTTGGTCAGACCCGGTCGGGTACGAGACATTCTCAGTCTGTGAAACACCATCGCTTGGTCGCTTCTTCTGCCCAATCCGACCCCCAACACGAGCAACCAACATCCTCATCTTCTCCAGTTCTTGTACCAATTCTCCATCCCGAGTAATCAGATTCGGCTGGATATTCTGTTGTGGCTCTAGGAAAGGTTCCAAGAGGCGTTGTAACCGTCGTAGCTGGTCTAGTCGTCGTTGTCGCTGCTGTCGTTGCTCATTAAGTTCCGTAAGACGCTCTCGTAGCTGTCGATACCTGCATGTCCTGTCGTCAGTCTAGGGAAATTATAACCAATGACATCGCTCGTCCTGACCTCATGCGCTCTTCTTCGCTGGCAGATGGGTATTCTAGGCGCGTCGATAATTTCGCGATGTTCCTAAGAGATGTCAGTTAATGGTCAGTTGGCCTTTAGCCATGCAGACGTACAACTGATTTGACAGGTCGACTGTCTTCTCGACTCCCTTCCCATTCGATCCCAAGCTGCGCGCCTCCTGGCTAACGGCAGACCAATAGAGACTTGCGACCTGCTGCGCGACATGATGGATAGCCTGCGAAGAATAAACAATGCGATTATGCTGCTTCAGCGTTGCATTTACTTTTCCAAGTCAGCCTCGGCCCGTACAGCATATAACAACCAAAGATGCAACACTTAACCGCACCTTTCTGCATAACATCGTCAACCACCTTATCGCTCAGATCGTCCGCCTCCGTTTCCACCGCATAATCCCGCCAATTCTCCGCCGGCTCGAGACTCTCTGATAGGATTCGCACTTGGGCCCGGATAAAGGACGCTTTCAATTCGGAAACTGTGCGCGTCGAGTCCATGGCCCCATCTCGATTGCTGTTTCTTTCCTGAATATTATGTCGACGTTGTTCATTCGAACCGTTGGCGCATGGCTTGGCGCGTCGTGATTTTCTTATCGATAAGGTCACGTGCCATTCTTTCAAATGCCGAGGGTAGCTGAGCGAGGTGTTGACATCTTGATTTAAAGTGTTACAGGGTTGGTTTGACTAGAGTATCCAATTATTTGCAGCTTCGCCGTTGTTCATACTTCCGTCGCCGTTTTTATCAACAGGTCATAGTTGAACGACCTCATCTACTCTCACCCCAGATATATATCTAACCTCGGCAACTTGGATAAACCGAGAGCTCCGCAAATCACTTCGATCTTCCTACTTAAACCTGACTGCAGGAGTTAGAAGGATCAAAACCATCGCATTATCTCCACAGTACCAATATTCTAGCAGCAAGTTTGGACCACACTCCTACAATGGCGGAGAACAAGCAACCCGTGGGTCTACTCTTCGATATTGGGGGAGTCTGCGTACGTACTCAATCATCAACACCAATCGAAAGAAAGAAAATAGCTAATAATATCCAGGTCATTTCTCCCTTCCAAGCAATTCTAGACTACGAACTCGCCCAAAATATTCCCCCAGGATGGGTGAACTTCAGCATCTCCCGAACATCACCCCACGGCAGCTGGCATAAACTAGAGCGCGGCGAGATCAAAATAGACGCCGACTTCTTCACCAACTTCAACAAGGATCTGCGCAGCCCAGAACTTTGGAAGCAATTCAACGCCAGACTCCGACAGAACAAGGCACACGGTACTGCTGCTGCTGCCACGTTACCACCGATACCAGAGGTAGACGCGGAGTGGCTTTTCTGGGAGATGATGCGGATATCCCGCACGCCGGATCCGTATATGTTCCCCGCTTTGAAGAAGCTGCGGGAGTCGGGGAAGTTTGTGATAGGGGCTTTGTCGAATACGGTCATATATCCTGAAGGGCATCCATATAATGAGGATGTGATTGGGCTCAAGTCGCAGTTTGATTTTTTCATTTCGTCGGCACATTCGGGGCTCAGGAAACCGGATCCGAAGATCTACGAAGTAGCGTTGAAGGAGATGGATGCTTTAGCGAAGGAGAGGGGAATTGGGGGGGCTAGTGCTTCGGATGTTGTCTTTTTTGATGACATCGGCGAGAACCTGAAAGCTGCGAAGAAGGCTGGGATTCGGACTGTTAAAGTCACGCTTGGAAAGACGCAGGATGCCGTTAGGGAGTTGGAGAAGTTGACTGGAATGGAACTATTGGAGACCAAAGACAAAGCGAAACTATAGACGGAGAAAACCTTGGATTCTATATAATCCGTACGTGAGAGACAGTGCGTTGAAGACATGATCAGCTATCTAGAAATGGATTATTGTACTGCACCGCAATGCAAATATGTGCCTAATTTCACTAAAGCAAGTTATCATCGGGCTATCCGTAGTAATACATCGTAAGAAAGGTCAGTGAACCAACACAGAATGCTAGAAATCACGATCTTGAAACAATGGCTTTGGCCTCGGGTATGTGAAATCTTGTCCGGGGCATCCAATACGGAAGTACTCATATCCCGGATATTGATATTGACCACCCTCGTAAATCTGCTATAAATCTTCCTTCATATCGACCACCGCAAAAATAGCAAGGAATGGTGCATAACGCAGTAACGTGACCGAGTCGGGGGAGTGTAGTGGAAGTTCATTTTGGGATAGAGGGAAGAAAAGCTTGTTCCAATCGAAATTTGTCGAACTTGGGTTAAGAAGGAAAGAGCTACCGGACAGAGCCATGAAGATAAGAGGGAAAGGGAAGGTTTGAAACCGGCGATTATGCATTGTACAGAGTAGTAGGTATTACGTCGGAGTGGATCATGTACATAGATTTGAGGAGTATGACTGTTATCACTATAACTATATTAAAACTACAGTCGAACCCCGGTGGGATGATATTCGTTAAGCCAATATTCGCGCTTAGCCGATACTATTCACCTGCACCGATTTTCTTTTTGCTATATAAAATTCCCCCCAGTAACACGATATTCGCGTTAGAACGATAGTAGCAGCTGGGTAGAATGTATCGTCTTAATGAAGGTTGACTCTAGTTATACAGATAGTTATACATACAGAAGTTCCCAGTACAGAATACAAATTTACCGCCTTCCTGTTGTGTACTTCCCGCCCCATCAAAATCGCACGCCACCTTGCAACCGCCATTTCTCTACATATGTTGATTATATGCATTTGCACATGTGCACCGTCTGTAGAGCTAATTTTTCTCTATCTACTGATATATATATTGCCCTGTTTACTGATTGTGGCTTTCTGTTGTGGTCAGCTTCTATACTGTGGTTGCCAGTATTGCTGCTGTAGTGTTCCGGTACTCTAAAATGATAGGCGTCACTCGTGGCCAACCCCAGTCCGGAGGCTGGATGCAGCCAGTGCTAAGCGAAATCCCCCACAAAGCCGGCCCACGAAATTCTTCCACACTTCCTTTTTTCTTTCCGCAGCCAACGTCGACATATCGCCAGCAACCGTCAAAATGGTGAGTTTTATATTCATCGCAAACGATTAAATCGTTGTCCGTCATGCAGAAATGCATTTATTTTCTCTCTCCCATCAAATTTTGTGGGCTTGAGACGGGTCTTTGCAAGATGCTTCGGACAGGACTTCTGAAGCGCAAATTGCTGACTCGGATTGTGTGAAATAGGCCTTCCACAAGACCGTCAAGAACAGCGCGTACTTCAGGTGAGTTTTATATTGAAAAAAAAAAAAAAATCTTATCCCGGGAAACCAAAACTAACAGTAACAGCCGCTACCAGACCAAGTACCGCCGTCGCCGTGAGGGTAAGACCGACTACTACGCCCGTAAGCGCCTCATCACCCAGGCCAAGAACAAGTACAACTCGCCCAAGTACCGCCTGGTTGTCCGCTTCACCAACCGCGACGTCATTACTCAGATCGTCTACTCTGAGATCTCGGGTGACAAGGTCTTTGCCTCCGCTTACTCTCACGAGCTCAAGCGCTATGGTATCACCCAGGGTCTGACCAACTGGGCTGCCGCCTACGCCACCGGTCTCCTCCTTGCCCGCCGTACCCTCAAGAAGCTCGGTATTGACGAGCAGTTCACTGGTGTCGAGGAGGCTGACGGTGAGTACAAGCTCACCGAGGCCGTCGAGACCGACGAGGGCACCCGCCGTCCCTTCAAGGCCTTCCTTGACGTTGGTCTTGTCCGTACCTCCACCGGTGCCCGTGTTTTCGGTGCCATGAAGGGTGCCTCCGACGGTGGTATCTTCATCCCCCACTCCGAGAACCGCTTCCCCGGTTTCGACATTGAGACTGAGGAGCTCGATGCCGAGACTCTCCGCCGCTACATCCTTGGTGGCCACGTCGCTGAGTACATGGAGACCCTCGCCGATGATGATGAGGAGCGCTACCGCTCTCAGTTCATCAAGTACATCGAGGGCGAGATCGATGCTGGTGATCTTGAGGACGCCTACCTCGAGGCCCACAAGGCCATCCGTGAGGACCCCTTCAAGAAGGATGAGGAGGCCGGCCCCAAGAAGACCAAGGAGGAGTGGAAGGCCGAGAGCAAGAAGTACCGCCCTGGCAAGCTCTCCCGTGAGGAGAAGAAGGCTCGTGTTGAGGCTAAGATCCGTGAGCTTGCTGCTTAAATGATATGTCACGATATGGAAGACTACGGTCGTGCTTGAGTGTACAACATTGGGTGCGATAATCAAAAAAGTTCTACTTTTTTTCAAAATTTCCCGACATACTTTTTTGTGTTTTGTCTGTTTCGTGTAGCTGGATGGATATGGATTGATACCACATGGAGTTCTGGAATTTCTTTTTCAACCGGTGCGTACCGCTTTGCTTTGGAATCGTAGTGGTAGTACGTAGTAGACTCATAACAGTCCTACCTTGACCCATGCATAAACTGATACCCCAACGGAGAAAGCAACGGAGAGTGGACTGGTTTCTTGAACTAAAGCGCATTCTGGAAATTTTCACCCGGCCAATGCAAATGCAAGCGGTGTGTACCATACGGCGGATGTGGATCATCGCATGCCCAACATGAAGAATTTGCTCCAGAACCTAATTTATTCGGAAAATCAGTGAGAATCAGTAGTAGGAGCGTCTAGACTTTTGACTTTTCTTTTTGTTTTGTGGTCTCACCTGATGTCGATTCGGAGCTTGTCGCCTCAACGGGTAAGAAGACGCAGACACTCCGACTACGGAGGCGTTCAGTATTGATTCAATGACCATTTACAGAACAGGCTACTTCATGTGTGATGAGATATCCCAAGCAAAACAGGCGATCTCACGTCTCAAATCGCAAAATCATGTGTCCAGTTCTACGGCTAAAAAATCAGGGCCCACACGTTGTCTGATATCCACTGCGATCTTCATAACTCAGATGGGTCAATTCTATGGTGGCGCAGTTCAGTTCAGCCAAATCCACTGCTGGATATCCAACCACCGAATATGGCACCGGTAAGCGTTGGCTTAAGAATTCAGATGTCATTGCCGATCTGCACGCGCTCAGCTAAGCTTTGAGGGCTTACTGTATCCATACTCTGTACAGTACGAGCAGTCAGCAGAGGAGCGTAGATGTACAAGTACTTGTATGTATGTACCCGAAAGAAACGAGGCTATGCCATCAACTGACTCAGGAGATCAGTGCTCTACAAGTGCATACTCCGTATGCACGCTTCTGCACGATTCCAGATATGGTCCGTGTATTAAGTTTGTATGGCGAGTGACAGCACATCAGCCATGCCTGTACCCATCATACTAATACAGAGCATGCACGAAGCTTTCCATAAAAGTAGTTGGCCGATGCTAGAAAATAGGGAAGAATACTCCGGGAACGGGACACGGCAACTATCTGGCCAGTGGTCGAGCCGAAGATTCCGCCGTTAATTCGGCAGAGGGGTTTGTAAGGAAAGTACAGAGTATTGTTCTATGATGTATCCCAATCTTTGCTATTGATATCCTCTTTATGCCTTTGATTTTATATTGGTCTCGTCATTCTGCAGATGTACTGTTACTCTATGTCTCCTTAAGGTAGTGGCTGATACAGGTGATGTCATGGTAGAAAGCGAGCGTATCAGTAAATATTGTAAAATTGGTAAGACTGTACTGGTAAATGCGGGGCAGTATCTGTCCAATGGAACAACATGCTATCCAATCCATGGTGATACCGAATCAGGTCGATCACTTACCACATGTATCTAAAAAGCAAAGAAGCGCTGATATTAGAAAGATCTGAGATAAATTGGCCAGATGGTTCGCATAATATGATCTACAGGGAGACATACGAAGTGATTTCTTGAGACTTCGATAGAACGACAAAGTGCAAATATGGTTGGATTTGGTAAGTTTGCCAAGTGCCCCTTAATATCAAGGATTTGATTGGCTGAATTACAGACAAGTGGGGATGGCGTAGATCAAAGTTTCCAGGAGCGTATTATATCGTACTGCTGCTTTTTTTGCACTTGGGTATGGCCTTGGCAGCTGGCCGTGTGAGAGATATCAACATCGCTGGCTATAGTGGCGATGTCTGCAGTCTGGAGTGACATTGTCATTCAAATAGTCAACAAGACATAGAATTCGAGCCTAGGATTAGGGCTGTGCCAAGGACAGTAACTCATGCTAGGATATCGAGATACTCTCCTATCAATATGGACAGGTCATGCTAACCTCATTGCTTTCTTTTCGTTGCTAGAATAGATACTACTGCTACATTCTTCCCATGAAGTGGTGTTCACTGGAGTAGAATCGATATCCATGGTTGCAAATGGAGTTATACCCAACAAGGAAACTCCATACTTAAAAATTACCGTAATACAGTACCTGCACATTTGGCCCGTACCACCCCCCGAAGCCATACATTAAGTTCGGCCAGCAAAATCAATGAACTCCGCTGTCACGATTGGCCTATCCAAGTACTAGTACTTATAGCACTGGCAACTCTTCGCCTTCTGACTCTCTTCTCTCTCCTTTCTATTCTATTTTTTATCCTTTTAATATCCTTTGTTCTTTTTCTCCTTCTCAATCCTCCCCTACTACTACTACCACTACTACTACGTCGTGTACCAACTCTCTCCACCATGCCCACCCTCCGCCGTCCCGCGACTATGGAACACGATCGCCGTATGTAACCATCCACTCTGCGCATCCACGAATTTCCACGGTGAATTATCACCTCATTCCTCGATCGATTGTACATAGCGCCATTCCTAGAAAAACAGCGCCTCGTTTTTGCTTGCAGCCTGGACATATATCTCCTGCTGCTGCCTTAGTTGGGAAGGCTTATGCTTTGTTCTATGTGAACTCCGCTATCGCACACCGACGGTCGAACCATAACCATTTCGAAATAACCGATCGCATTATTTATTCAGCCTACTCATCATGACCGAGTTACAAATACAAGGACATACACCAATGGAGGGCGTTGAGACTGTGGATGTGAGCTGGCTTCATCATTCACAAAAAGGTGAGTATATGGTCGCGCTCCGATCCGGTGTACCACAGCATACGGCCTTGTCTTTCGACAGACTACAACCAGGATTCCAACATGACTTAATACTAATTAAATCCCATACAGATTATGTCTCTCGCTCCAAGTCAGCGAACGATAAATCAGGCGCCGATCAGGATCCGCCAACGTCACCGAAGCGAAAACCATCCACGTCAGAGAAGAACACTATTTCCAATGGCCATCGTCCGCAGTCCTCATCGCCAACATCTGCTTTTCCAGAATACAAAGAAACTGCGAACGGCGACGCCCCTCAAACTGGAGGGGCACCGAAAGCCAACGACACAAACACGCCTCAGAAGTCCGGGAGCAAGCCGATCTCCATCAGACGGAATTCATGGATTTCGAACCTGAGCTCGAAATTTTCCTCTGGATCGACACCCCCCTCTCAGTCGAATACCAAAGGATCCCAGCCAAGCCTCAAAACAGCAAACTTCGACCCCCCGAATCCATTCGGAGCAGCGTATTCCCCCAAGGACAAAGAGGAGGAGAAGAAAGACGAAAGCAATCCGTTCACCTCCTCCTCTCCTAGAGGTTCATCGTTTCTCTCAAATGCTTTTCGCAAGCTTTCCTCGTCTGGGAGTTCTGGACTGGGCAAGGCACCTTCGAATGGAATTATCTGCGAACGCCGTGTGATGAACATCGATCGGAATCGTGACCGGTGTAAGGTTCCGGACTTGGACCAGGGAAAGCTGCGCCGTGTCGCCTTTTGCGTGGATGTCGAAATCGCAGGGATATCACGTAGGGAGTCTGAAGACGACGATGCCGCCCCGAGCAATGCACGTCGATTATTCTCCGATTCGAACAGTTCGAAGTCCAAGAAGTCGAGCCAGAAGTCGAAAGATAAGGGTGAAGCTGCTGCGTTGAAGACCCCTGAAGCTGCAGCAGTCGATAAGGAGAAGCAGGATCAGGCCCAGACGAACAATACCCCGTCGGATTCTGTATCGGGCGAGCGTAAAGCGGCGGAAGGTGAGGTCAAAGAACCTTCGCGGAAACAGGAGAAGAAGAAGCGCTCGGAAGAGGAAAGACGGGAGCGCAGGGAGCGCAGACGAAGGCAAGCCGTGGCGAACGGCTCGATTCCTTTGCAGCTGAATGCTGATGATGAGTCTAGCGCTCCATCGCAGTCCCATCCGACGACTGATCCTGTGCGTATCTACCGTCGCTGTTGTCAGCTGCGCGAAAGCCCCGTCCTCAAGAGGATAGTCGACGAGATCTCCTCTCCCTCGTCCACTCTGGTGGAGTCACCTGGGACAGTGGCTGCCCTCGAACTCAAGAACTTCCCGATGACCACGGAAGATATTGCCACGTTCTGCGACTGGCTAGCTGTCGTTCCCGTTCGTAAATTAATACTCGAGAACTGTGGCTTGACAGACGATACGACTCGTGCCATTCTTTCAGCGTTGCTGTCAACCAAGACCGTTGAACAGATGAAGCACAGGCGAGGACGGCCCGGCAAGACCAAACCACAGACAATCTCAAGCGAAGAGAGAGTTAGTGTCGTGGAGAAGCTGTCACTGAAGGATAACCCGAAAATCGGGCCAGATGGATGGCGCTACATCTGCCTGTTTATCCATCTTTCAAAGTCTCTGAAGGCCATCGACCTCTCGAATATTCCGTTCCCCAAGGCATCTGTTGCCGCGACCGTTCCCGGAGATGCTGGATCTGCGGCTACTGAGCTCTCCACCGTATTCGCAAGATCGCTAGCGGAACGTTTCGGAGGCGATCATCTCGAAGAGTTGTTAATTAGTGAATGCAGACCCGCTACGGAGGATGTGCGCAAAATCTGCGACGCCGCCATTGCTATTGGCCTGAAGAGGCTTGGATTTGCCAACAATAACCTGACCAAGGAGGGTTTGGAACACGTCGTTCGGTATGTCAAGACCGGCAAATGTGAGGGTCTTGACCTTGGCGGCAATCCTATCCAGGATCATCTCGACTTGCTTAATTCCGCCATGGAAAAAGATCATCCACTTTACGCTCTGAGCTTGGCAGACTGCTCTCTGACGCCTTCCGTGCTTTATCCGTTGTTCCAAGGATTGACACGTCTGTCGAACCTGCGTTTTGTCGACTTCTCCCATAACCCGGGCCTCTTCTCTGCTCAACCGGACGCGTTAGCTATATTCAGACGGTTCCTCCCGAAAATGACTTCTCTCAAGCGCATTCACCTTGCAGATGTCAATCTTTCTGCGGACCACGCCATCGCGCTCGCTGAAGTTCTTCCTGATAGTCCAAGCCTGTGCCATTTGAACATCTTGGAAAACCCAGCTATATCTGCGCTTGCCTCTTCGACCGATGCCCGCAGCCAGGAAGAGGCATGTGCTGTTTATGCATCTCTAATGGCCGCCGTTCGAGTTTCGCGGACGATCATTGCCGTTGATATTGAAGTTCCCAGCGCGGAAAACAACGAAGTTGTGAAAGCTCTGGCGTCCCAGATCGTCGCTTACTCCCTTCGGAATCTCCAAGGAGGCGCCATTGCAGAGGAACTCACTGATCCTGCGGAGCCGGTCGCTGATCGAGCTGACGTCCCAATCCCCGAAGTTCTTCAGCACATTGTTGGCAATGGCTTCGGCTTTGGCGACGAAGGTGACGAAGAAGATGATGATCTTGCTCCGGATGAAGACTACGTCATTGGCGGTACCGGTGTCGTCAAGGCCCTAGGAGTGTGCTTGGGCGCAAGAGACCATCATACGCTTGGCGATCAGTCGGCACCGCCCAGTGGCACTACAACTCCCCGGCACAGGAAGTCTAGGTCTCTTGTTACTAATACTAAGAGACCACGGGATATGTCGAAGAACTTGCTGGAGACAGCCCGCAATATCCGTACCAGGATTCAGTCGGCTCTTGTTCGCGAGGACAAGGCTGGCAACGAAACGAACTACAGACGCCTACAGTTCCTTGACTTTACACTACATCGGATGATCCAACGGTTCGAGGATGAGTATCCAGAAACGCGAGTCTTCCCACCTGTTTCCAGGGCTGTTGCGGATAGCAGCTCCCAACACTCCGGGGATTCTGCCAATGGGTCAGGTACCAATAGCGGAGGCCAGCTGAATCTTAATATCATCGACAACGAAAACGCCATTGACGACGAAGACACAGAGAATTACGCCATTGGCCTCTCTCGCGCCAGCTCAATGACATCTCTCCACTCCCGTGCGATGACCTCCGAAGAAGGCCACGTCCACCGACTGGGCCAGAACCTCCGCCGCGACTTTCTCAGTCCATCTATCGACCAAGAAGCGGACGATGATGATGCCTCAGGCCTTGATGATGCTTACATCGCCGCGTTGCGCGACAAACTGGACCGTCTGCACGAAGAACAAGAGCGTTCTTCTCGCTTCTCGGACAAGACTTTTGAGGAACTGGGTTCGACCGTGGATGACCTCTGGACAACCCAGAGACAAGATTCGGAGGCGTTTGAGAGGTTTAAGCAGAGCCAGATTGCTGCGCAGATCAACAGTGGCAGACGGAGTCGGCCTAGTACTGCCAATGATGTCGAACAGAAGTCTTCATAAGTTACGCCATCTACTGTATCTCTATTTGCTCATTATGGGTATTTTGGATATTTGGCGGGTGTTTAAACACAAGGACTCCTGCTGTCTATACCATTTATGCTTTCTGGGTCCGGTTTTTTCTGCAGCGTCGTATATATTGCATTTTATGAACTTTACGATCTTGTTTTATGTTTGTAACCATATATCCTGGGTTGTTTGAATGCGTACTAGCTTTTTTTTTTTTTTTTTTTTAACATTTAACTAGATGGATTGCGTTGGTCATTGCCAGAATATCTCCGATACCAACACTAGGATCAGCAGCATCTTTTCGGTGTATGATCTCGCCAACCTGTTTTTGGAAGGCTGGCACCATGTACAGTTACTTTACAATTACTTTATAAAAGGAGAAACAGTCCCAAGTCTCTGGAACCCTTCCCCGGAGACCATCATGCATACATCATCATTTCTCATATTTACATTCATACAGAACCATCGCACTTGCTGAAAGGCTCAAATCAATCACTGAATTCTCACAGACCGTAAGATGAACGTCCGCTGCCACTGCCACAAGGAAAGAATAGCCATCATCGGCACAGGATGGGCTGGATACGCACTTGCCCATGGCTTGGACCTGAGCAGGTTCTACGTCATTGTGGTCTCCCCCGATACAACATCGACGATGACACCGCTCCTTGCCAGCGTTGCCTGCGGTCTCTTCGACTTTCGACTAGCCCAGGAGCCCATACGGCGCAAAAGCCGTGACCTCGAGTACATTAAGGCCTACGTGACCCACGTTGACTTCCAAGAGAAGACGCTCCGTTGCCGTCCGGCCTTTAGCCACCTAGCGATGAGCGAGAGCTATGACCACGAGTTCCAAATCCAGTACGACAAGGTTGTCATCGCACCAGGAACAAGGGTCAATACCTTGAATATCCCTGGCGTCGAAGAAAACGCCTATTTCCTGAAAAAAGTAGTAGACGCACAAGCCATCCGCAACCGCATCAGCGAAATGTTCGAAATGGCCTCGATCCCAAACATCCCCGAAGACAGACAACGCCAGCTCCTAAACGCAATAATTGTCGGCGGCGGTCCCACAGGAATTGAAATGGCAGGTGAGCTCATAGACCTCTTTCAAAACGACTACTCCCAGCTCTATCCACATCTCCGCGACAAAATGCGCGTATCAGTCCACACAATCTCACACAAGATCCTTTCCCCCTTCGACGCAAACCTGCAGGAATACGCAACCCAGTCCCTAAACCGCAACAACGTCTGGGTCAAGTTCGACTCGCACATCACAAGCGTCATGGCAGACGCCATCGAAACTAAAGAAGAAGGCCGTATCGGCTACGGCCTCCTTCTCTGGGCCACGGGCGACAAATCCGTGCCTCTAGTCGACAGCCTCGACGTCTCAAAATCAACCCACGGCATGCGCCGCATCCTAACAGACTCGCACCTGCGCGTGCTCAAGAAAGACGGCACGGTCGATATCAACGCCTACGCATTAGGCGACGCAGCAGATATCGATGGCGAGGCTCTCCCGCCAACCGCTGAGGTGGCTCTGCAGAAAGCAGATTATTTAATCCAACAGTTTAACAAGTTTCCGACGCCGGAGATTGAGCCGGGCGTGCCGTTTCGGTATAAGCAGAGACAGTTGGTTACGTATACGGGGAGGAGGGATGGGGTTGTTGCGGGAAAAAAGGATTATAGTGGGTATGGGGCGTGGTTGAGTTGGAAGTCGGGGAATTTGATGTGGACAAGGTCGTGGCGGAGGAGGTTTATGATATGTGTGACTTGGATTTTGAATTGGCTGGGAGGGAGAGATATTGCGAGGAATTGATATTTGATCATGCTTTCAGTCATGTGTGCTCTTAGATTCTCGATTCCATCTGATTAGAAGGCTATATAGGAACAACGGTCAATAGGTTCAGAAGCACGTCAAGAGGCTAATTCTTCGGGATACTTATCATCGCCAATCCAACAAGCCACCTGATACCAACAGCTGCCTCGTCCAAAACGCATTGCTGCTGTAAACTCCCAGTATTCAGGATACCAGCCTGCAGATTCCCAGTCAAGGAAGCCAGACAAATACAAATCATCATCAAGGATGTTACGTGCTTTGAATTCCCAATGGATGAGGTGAATGTAAGGTGGTATGGGCGTTGCAGTAGTTTTTTCGCGCGTGATCGAGTCTGCTCATACTCTAAAGGGGAACCAAATCCATTGCTGGATGCTGGACCAAAGAGAAACTCATAAATTCCTCATTTTTGAAAGGGCCCGCGACATGGCCGGGAACCCGTGAGCTTGGTATAGATGTCCCGATTGGTGAACAAACAGAACTCTGGTTAGGCGGACTCCATGAACGCATTGAGTGCACACAATTCTAGCTCCTGCAGCCACGGGACCCTCAGAATCAAGTTCCATAGGATACCTAGGATTCTCAAGGGGCTCGCCGGGCAACCAGGTCGTTTGGATGCTCCCCACAGCAAAGAAATTTTGGAACAGGCATTCCAGCAGACTTTTCCATTTGCGTTGCAATCACTTCCTCCATAGTCGTCCGATCCGTCCATTTTATAATGAGTCCAAAGGGCAATTGCAAATCTTGACGTCAAAATCAAGTTAAACCATGAGCAATACCATTGAGATAAGTAGTATAGCGCTTTGTGAAGGACACCCCAAATGATTGGGACGGATTTGCCTAGTATTCGGGGCACAGTGGGGGTAGTCTGTGATATTGTATTTTGCCTTGACTGTGGCCAGGTGAAGTCCGGTCGTAAGATGGATGGAACGAATCGCGTGCTCATATTTAGGAGGCAAGTTGGGTTTATGAAGAGGCCAACTGAACAAATCCTAGATCAACGGGCAGAGAGAATGGAGAATGAGAAGAGAGGTGAGATCGAGCGCATGTGTGGAAAGAAAACAATGAAATTTATATGACAGCAATGATAATTGAGGGGATAGTCCGGATTCGCTGCAAGGAACCAGGCCAGTTCAGAAGATTGGGCTGTGTCTGTATCGTATAGCCCGCAGATGGATATGACAGAAAGTTAATAAAAACATACTCGATGTCTCAAATTTGCCATTTGATAGCGAGATTGACCACGATAATCATCTGGGCAACAAAAATAGAAAGCATAAGGATAAAGACTGCCAAACCATCACATTATGTGCCTTCAATGAATCAAATAAGCCTTTGGCCTCGACGACTACTAGATTTGTATCGGGGTCCTGCGCGGTTCCATATTATAGGAAATAGTCACAATCCTCGTTCAACAGTCGTAGCTCTTCCTTGTACCAAACGTGTTTCGATAACGCTTTCTCAAATTGCCAGTGTGCTGTGCCCTAAGATCGGCAAACTATGATATATCTGCGGAAGACTTGGGAACACAGCAGGTCCATCTATCGGACGTTAGGTATCTGCCATGTAAGTAGCAAAAAAGCGTCAAACCGCGTGCAAATCAAGGTTTAGTTGCTTGGGGGCCATCCGACAGCTGCGCCATAATCGGCCGGAACACAATCTAATCAAAGCTTATCTCGTCAGCACAAGTAAGTGGTGAGACTAGAAGAGAACTTACCCGGCATAACGGGCTTCAGATACTTCTCTCCACGGTTTAGGGGCCAGGAGAATGTTTTCGATGCATCGAAAGTAAGTGAGAAAGTCGTGTCGAACTCCGCCTTGTCGAATTGAGTGACCACAAGGGACGTAAGATCGGCCATATACTCGTGGTATTCCGTGAGATTTTCATCCAGCACTCGGGCTATGGATGGGTCCACTCGTCCCTTACGCGCTGGTCAAGCCGATTTGTCGTACTAGGCGAACTTCTTGTAATCATTCAGTTTGGGCATCGTGGAGGTTACTCGGCCGGGGAAACGAAGTAAAACGTGAAGATTGGGAATGGAGAAAGATTGGAGGGGCTGCAGATGGTAGATATGGAGAAGATGGATAAAGCAGAAAGCAAAACGGGACTTCATAAGGAAGAGAAGAATAATAAACCAAACACATTAACAATACCTTTTGTCATGTGTAGATCAATAGTTAGAGGCAGAGAATATGCCCCAACCATACATTGAATAATAAATGCAGTCAGGCTTATCATGGGTGTAGTACCACGCCTTAGAACCACAATATCAGATTGCCGCGGCGCACTATTGATACTTGTGAGGGTTATTTCGCGTGTCTCGCCAACGAAATCCTTGTATGCGTCTTAGGGACGGTCGCCGAGGCGTAGGGAGGCAGGGCATGTGTCTACAATTGACGCGTGGCGGCTTTCTTTCCATTCTCAACGGCCCTAATGGCAGAGTTTTGAGACTTGGGGGATCATTATCCTTCGCCAGCTGACACACTTGTAGTAAAACGGTGAGTTGATAAACATGCGCGAAGTTTGACAAGCTCAGAAGTTGTGATCAATCATTCCCAATTCCGTTCAATGTAAGACAGGAGAGGAAAGACTATCTCTTCAAGGAGGGGGTTTTTTTCTCCTCGGTTCACAACGGTCGTTGCTTGGGCTTGCTAATTCTTTAATTGGTTCGACAAATAGAGTCCGCCCTGGGTCTGGGAAAAGTCTCTTTCCAAGCTCTGTTGACCCGCTGTGAGATGAGCAATATTTCTATGTCCAAGTTCAAACGGATGAACTCATGAAGCTCAACAATGGAGAGGACCTTGTCTGCAGCCATTAGCATACATCATCTTGCTTAATGTGCATTGTTATTGATGTCGAGTATATATGTAAACGGTCAGGCTAATCCACAGATAACAATGACATTGTTTCTCAGGCAAAGAAATGGGAAGACATGATACGAAATAACTGGTATAGACAGACCCTTGCGCAAAGAGGGCAATGCCGCAAAGGTCATTACTGAAACGGGCAAATATAAGCAACAATGAATACGATGATCGAACCGCGCTGAGCTCAGCCTCGTCGAGGTTCAGCCTAGGTCAACAGCAATATATTTATGAAATCGGAGGGCTGAAAACCTTTAAAAAAATTGATCGCATTCCTCAACCGACCGTTACAGAGACGTTTGTATAAAGATGAAATGGATTTTCGCAAAAGGCTGCCATGGGGTTCCACAAGACCGACAGGATGAAATCGAGCTCAAATCGTTCTCGTTAACAACCCCTAAAATAAGCGGCTCATCGACTACAGCAGCAGCTCAGTTAGCGGATGGCAGTATACCAAAATAAAAGCCACGGAATGGCTGGATCGACGGTGTCTACCTTTGTGCCAAAGCATCTTGTTTTGTGCTCTTGCTCAATTTGGTCTTGATCTCCACAGCAGCTGGACTGGCCAGCAGATATCCAAACAACGGGTCTTTCAGCTCGAAGGCAATCTATCAAGGGAGTTGCACTTTATCCAACCGATGGGTGACTGCGCTTCGCTTGATCATCAACATCCTCAGCACCGCTATTCTTGCTGCGAGCAATTACTGCATACAAACACTCGTCGCCCCAACTCGAGAGGATGTTGACAGATTCCATGAGCGACGCCGGTGGCTTGACATTGGGGGTGCGAGTATCAGGAACCTTTTCGCCATTGGACCATACCGGCTCGCGCTGTGGGTGGTATTGTTGATCACAGCAACACCGTTTCATTTATTGTACGTTCCGCAGAGTAAGGACCTCCTTGACTTAACACTAATCAGCTAAGGTACAACTCAATGGTCTTTCAATCCTTATCCGCGAATGAGTACGGCACAGTAGTCGAACCATACGATCTGGACTCACAGAATATATGGAATCTGGCTCTCCCGCCCTAGAACAATGCTTCACATGTTTTAGTTACCTTGATAATGCTGATTCAAGGCTCAGATGGGATGACTTTGCTTCAAATATCACAAGGGAACTACGACCGACTTACTTGGCAGCAATGCGTCGATTTTGCCAGCCGCTCGAACCAAGTGGGAACGAAGGCGATTGCCATGCTCGCGGATAGCTTGACCGTGACTGACGGAGGAGACTCGTCCATCCTTTTGTCTAATGGGCTTAACACCATCTACAGCATAACTGATGCCCTTCCGTACGAAAATCAGAGTCGCGGCTCACAAGATACCGCCACAGTCTGCAGCAATGTCAGTCGTTTATCTAGTAGTTGGATTGACCGTCGCTTTGTCAAAGAATTTCGGTTCGATAAATGTCTTGCCATCAAAGCCGAGGAAAATTGCCAATTGCTTTGCAGCCCTCCAATTTGCATTATTATTTCTCTCACTACATCTGTGAAAGTGGTGGCAATGTTCCTTGCTGCCCGATGTCAGTCGCTCTCGACCGCCTCCTCTTCTCACTGTGGGTGACGCTGTGGCGTCATTCATGACGAGACCCGATCCCACGGCGAAGGGAATATGCTGGATTTTTAGCACAGATGTTTATTGTGGACTTTGGAGGTCGCACAGGACGTCGATATGCTTTATGCTTAGACAACAGCCAACATGAGGTAATCACCTACAAACAATTATCGCCACCCGAGCACTGGGGAAAAGCGTCTAGTAAAAGGCGATGGCTGGCAACCTTTCTCCTGTAGGGTTGAACTATCCTCCCGTTTCAAGAAACCAACTAACTATATTGGTCTAAGCGCTTGATTGCCTTCTTTTTTGCCATTTATATGGTTGTTGGTGAGTCTTTGCCGACACATATGAATAGCAACGGCATCCACAGCTGGCTCAATGCAGATCAATTCAGCCAATTCTGGAATACACAGAGCTCACAGCGAGACCAAGTTATAGGTGATTTACCACAATTCAACATGCTAAAATCCATTGTGCTATCCAACATACCGCAGCTCTTCATCACAATAACCTACTACTACTACTACTACTACTACTACTACTACTACTACTACTACTACTACTACTACTACTACTACTACTACTACTACTACTACTACAGCATCTTAACCAGCATGCTAGCGTCAGCAGAGTACACTTCCTACGGGGTTACACGCAAACCCCTCGGTGTCACCTGGCCCGCCAAGAACAGCCAGCAACGCTCGACATATTGGCTCAGTGTGCCGTGTCAATACGGCATCCCTTTTCTGATAACTTATATGATCCTCCACTGAATGATGTCGCAAAGTATGTATTACATCCAAGTAATACCTTATAATGTGCTAGAGCATCCGGATTATGGATCGAAGCTCAGCTCGATAAGCTATTCGCCGCTACCTATGTTCTTGGCTCTTCTTGTTGGGGCTGTTATGCTGTGTGCATTGATTGCGTTAGCGTTCCGAAGATTCAGATCTGTACTTCCGTTGGCAGGGCCTTGCAGTGCCATCCCACTAAGGATGAGCCAGACACTGCTGTCCTAGGTCCGGTTATGTTGGGGGAGACAGTTGTGCCGTCAGCTTGGATGATGGATCATTTTGATAGGGACGTGGAGCGGAAAGGACATTGTAGTTTCACTTCGTTGAACGCTGAAGTGCCCGAGCTGACCAAATTATATGCTTAGAACTCTTTGTTCTATGTGTTCTGGCTGTTGAAACAGAGAGCCTTGAATACAATGGGCGGGTGCTTCATCTCCGCACATTAGAGAAAATCCTGGCAATTGTGCATTTGCAATAGCTTTAGCCAGTCGAGACGCAGAAAAAACACCGTTGTTGATTATGTTATAGATGAACACATGGTTCGAAGGCGCTAGATTGGGTACTATCCTGGTGATCTTGCTATGAGCATGATCGGGAGGGAATCAGCCTCGTCTCCGCCCACACAGGGATGATCTTCATTGTCATCTTTACAGCTCACCACATTCGAAAATACCATCTTTTTCACCATGATCTGGGATACATTGCCATTAGCGATCTTCGAGATTATCCTCACCTACCTTGATCTTGACAGCATCAAGGCCCTACGTCTGGTTTATCGGACGTTCAGCGAAAGATGCATCGGTCCATGCTTCCTAAGCTTCCTTCGCCAGTCCAATACGGGCTTGTCAGAATATAACCTAGAGTCGCTGCCGGCACTAGCGCTAAACCCCAGACTGAAATCAAATATCCACACTTTGACCATCTTCGCAACTTGCTTTGACTCCTCGGAGGCCAAGGGGATCTTAAAACTGGAAGCAAGACCCTTACAGAAAGCCATGGCGTGTTCACAACATCCATGAGGGAGGGTCGTTCTGCAGAGGATTTATCGGAAACCCAAGCCGATCTGGACTGGGTCAAAGCACGGCGGGAAAATGCTGAATCACAAGAAGCTGTCATTGACTATTTACAGTCCGCTCTTCGGCTAGTCCAAGAGTTAGACGCCATTCGGCTAGATGCCGCTGTAGTCTGTGGGAAAGGAAAGAAAATGCAAGCGCAACGTGCTAAAAAGTGGCGGCTCCGCGAAAGCGATTCGCAGACGTTTCATATCGCTTTGGCCGCTGTTGTACGGAGCAGGGTATCTGTGCGTGAAATTGACATATACCGAGACATGTTACATACGATGTCTCAACTGAGGATAATACATCCCACATATCCAGCTTCAGTGGGGATGAACTCCGAGACCGAAGACAAAAGCAAGACTTTAGATTCTGTCAAAGCCAGCGGATCTCGAACAGTACTTGGAATAGCGAGTCCCCTTCGGGTATCCCCGAATCTACGCCGACTTGAGCTCCATCTCCGTGGTGGTTTCTCAGATCAATCGAGTGTAATGTGTGCGCGACTATTCGCAGCAATAGCTGACAACAACATCTCGTCACTCCTGCAAAGAATTCTCGCTTGCTGGGTTTACCCTCACTGAAAAGGCACTACTGTAGTTCCTCGAGGAGCATCCCACAACCCAAAGGCTTGACCTGGAGAAGATCCACATGATGGATGGATCGTGGACACCGTTCTTCGACCACCTGAGCACGCAGATGCCTGATCTCGCCGATCTTCGACTATCTACTTTTTGGGGCTGGGTTGACCAGCGGTCACAGAGCGCTGCCAACACCGAAGAAAATGACATTGGGCCCCGCGGGTTGTTGAATCTGTGTCCAGTTTGGGCTTCCCCAAACCCAACAGATCGACGGGCGGGCTACCCGTGTCGTGGGAGGTTGGCTAATTCATACTAGAGAGTTCAATGCAAAGGAACTGCCAAAGGAGTTGCGATTTCGGCCTCAGCCTTCCGGACGATCCTTGAGGTCACCGGATGTCATGCAGTGGATGCGGCGCCGGTGGGCACTGTACAAACATTGATCATCTTTCTGGGCCCTTTTCGTAAACATGCAGGCATTGGCACAGGGAAATGATGATATAAAGGGTATCTTGGAATTAAATTAAATTCTTCGTTTAGTAACATGGAGACTATATTACGGGCTAGCAGCACAGTCCTACTAAATTATCAAAGGTCTAATATATGCCTTTAAGAAATCAAATGGTGATTCCAAGACTATGTGCAATTTCGGGAATCAAGTTGCAATGTGAACTGCCTGTTATGGCAGAGCAACGCTCTATACGGACACCACCACGACGTAATTATTGCAATAGTATAGTATACAAAAGAAGCGAAAATCCTAATTGCAAGATCAATCTGCGTTTTTACCCTTAAAAACGCATTTTTTGGTCGTTAACTAGGGTACAGTGCTTACTCAAAACTTATTCAGCTTCGAGGTCACATGACATGTTTCTCCGCGGTGCTTACGTCATAGTATGGAGTTGGTTAGTTAACTACCACGAAAGAACAGCTACGGAAGACGATCTGGATATTAGACTGCCATTTAGAAGAAGGGAGGAAGTGAGAAGGAAGAAAACGACGAGGATACGAAATAAATGGCGTGAGCGTCACCACTTCAGGACATCTCTAGTAAGCTCACCATTCCGATAAACACTCCTCGGGCTTTCCCGTTCACATGTCAGTCCGCGTGAGCATCTTCGGTGTTTTCGTCTAGCTTCAGTCCTCCCTCTTTCCAATCCTCCATCCCTAAACAACAGTGATGGTCATGGTCGCTCTCTTCGATTTTGGCTAGGACTATCTCATCTGCAAGTCCAACAGAAAACAGAAAATGGCCGCGCAGTCCAAACTGCTCCCCCCGGAGCGCTCCATTCGGCATCTCCTCTCCAGCCTATCGAAACTCTACCTCCGCAACCGCACCCGCATCACTCGCACCGTCTATCTAGCCCTCTTCGCCGCTCTAGCAAAGCGCATCCATGGTGCCATTTGCGAGCAGAAAGCCGCCTCCCAGCACCAGGTGGAACTGCGACGACGACCAGGGACGAGTAGTCTCGGCAGCGGCGCCCCGGGCAGCCGGGGCGGCGACCGATCGCGCAAGAAGGTCGAGGTGAATCGGGAGTTCTTTCGGAATTTACTCCGGTTGCTGAAGGTTGTGATTCCTGGTTGGCGGAGTAAGGAGATGCGGTTGCTTGTGGGGCATAGTGTTTTCTTGGTGCTGCGGACGTTGTTGAGTTTGTATGTGGCCGAGTTGGATGGTAGGTTGGTGAGCAATTTGGTGCGTGGAAAGGGGAGGGATTTCTTGTTGGGTCTGGTCTGGTGGATGATTGTTGCGGTGCCCGCGACGTTTACGAATTCGATGGTAGGCGTTGAGCTAGAGAGTACAAAAAGGGGATGCGCTGACTTGTCTAGCTTTCCTATCACCAATGCAAACTCGCTCTTAGTTACCGGAAACGTCTGACGGACCACATCCACGAGAAATACCTGTCTAACATGACGTTCTATGCGATTTCCGCGCTGGACGATCGGGTCAAGAACCCCGACCAATTGATCACGGTGGACGTCTCGAGATTCTCAGATAGCCTTGCAGAGCTCTATGGCAACCTAGCCAAGCCCGTTCTTGATATGGCCATTTATACATTTTCACTCTCCAGAAGCGTAGGCTCAGAGGGTCTCTTTATCATGAGCTTGGTTGTGCAATTATCAGCCAACGTTATGCGTGCTCTGACACCACCGTTTGGCAAATATGTTGCTGACGAAGCCATGTTGGAAGGAGAGTTCCGATTCCTTCATACCAGACTCATTGATTACAGCGAGGAAGTGGCGCTCTACCACGGCCACGAGGCCGAGAAGGATACCCTGGACAAGGGGTATTTCACTTTGATTAAGCATGTGAATCGCATCCTGCGGAGACGGTTGTACCATGGTTTCATGGAGGACTTTGTCATTAAGTACTTCTGGGGTGCTCTGGGCTTGGTGCTTTGTAGTGTTCCTGTGTTCTTCAAGATCCCTGGGAAAATTACCCAGTCCGCTGGGGATCGGACGGAGAGTAAGTCTTGTTCTCAATTTTGCATCTTGGCAACTTCTAACAAAATTGACAGACTTCGTTACAAACCGACGAATGCTGCTTTCGGCATCAGACGCCTTCGGCCGCCTAATGTTCTCCTACAAAGAAATCTCCGAACTAGCCGGCCACACAGCACGCGTCTCCTCCCTCCTAGAAGTCATGGATGACCTGCTCGCCGGCCGCTTCGAAAAGAAACTCGTCTCAACAGCCTCAACTGAAGAAAACGCCTCCGTCCTCTCCGGTCGCGGCACAATCGGAGAAAGCTCCTCTATCGAATTCACAGACGTTCCCATCGTATCCCCCAACGGCGACGTCCTCGTCCGCAAACTCTCCTTCGCCATTCACCCAGGCGACCACCTCCTCATCGTCGGCCCCAACGGCTGCGGCAAATCCTCGCTTTTCCGCATCCTGGGCGGCCTGTGGCCTGTGTATGGCGGCATTGTCAAGAAACCCCGCTTCGACGAGATCTTCTATATCCCGCAACGACCCTATCTCTCCCGCGGAACCCTCCGCCAACAAGTCATCTACCCGGACGGCGTGCGGGAAATGCACCACAAGGGCGTGACAGATGACGACCTCGCCGAGATCCTCTCCATCGTCGAGATCGCCTCCGTCGTCGACCGTCCTGGCGGCTGGGACGCGGAGGAGGAATGGCGCGATGTCCTCTCGGGAGGCCTTCAGCAACGAATTGCCATGGCTCGCCTGTTCTACCATAAACCCAAATTCGCGATCCTGGACGAGTGCACATCCTCTGTGACCCTGGAGATTGAGCGTGTTATGTACGAGACTGCTAAGAAGTTGGGGATCACGTTGATGACTGTGTCGCATAGACGGAGTCTGTGGAAGTATCACAAGAAGATTCTGCAATTTGATGGGCAGGGGAGTTACGTTTTTACGGGGCTGGATTGGGAGAGGAGGTTGAAGCTTGAAGAGTATGTCTTACCCTGTCCCTTTTCGTTTTCCCATGATGAAGGGTCCATGCTAATTGCTATTACCAACAGTGAAAAAGATGACCTGGAGCTTCAACTCCGCGCCATTCCGGACATTCAACGGCGTATTGCCGAGTTGAGCTCTTAGCTTTCGCTTTGATTGTTTGTTCCGTCGTTCTCTTGCCTATATAGAGCATAGAGAGAGCAGCGATCAGTTCTAATACCTGATATCCCGTTTGTTTTGGAGTTTGATGATGTTTATATTATTTCATTAATTGGTGATCTATATCTATACTTATGCAAGTTTTATTTGTCAATGTATTCCATTTTAAATTTCAGTTCTGGCCGGGCATAGGTTTGACCACTGGATGCATATTTCCTTGAAATTGCAATGCAAGGTTTTAGGTATGGCCTACGAGTGTCCTTGAAATAATGACAGAAAAAGCCCATTGAGACATCCCAGATAGTGGACAACGGCATGTAGATATCTTTGGAAGCGATAAAAATGACATAGTGTATAGCAATTCAGGTCATGATACCAGACTGAGTTAATAAATTGGTAAATTGACATTGACACTGCACAGAACACATAGGAACCGCAGGAACCCGTTGAGAGTAAATAAATTTAAAAAAAGACAGTTCAGTCCAAAAAAAAAAAAAAAAAAACCAAAACAACTCGATAACACGAGTATGGATATCAGAAAGCCGTCTCCCATGGTACATGCAAGTTGTGCTGCATAGGCCAACAACTTTTTCGTAGATAGAAATTAGATATAGAAGAGAATCATGAAAGTAAACCCGAGCTCCGGAGCAGAACATGAACGAAAAGGAAAAAAAGACATTCACCCAATGCAGATCGAATAGCCTCCCAGTATCGATTGTCGTCAAGTCTCCCGGAAATGAAAGGACAAATGTGAATAATGAAATAACACCATACCACGGATATCCAATGATGATGACCCAACCCAGCGCCGGGAATATTCATCCGTGGGAAAGATAGCGCCCCAAACGCCAATGCCGAATTTGAAGACAGAAGAAAAAGGAGAGGACGAGAGGCAAATAGACGAGGAAAGAAGATAGAGGAACGGTAAAAGGGTCGGTGAGAGACAACTGGCGGAGTTGTCTAACGGTGGACAGGTTACCAGACAGTTGGCAAAACTAGAGAATCCCCGAATCTCTCAAGGCGTTCTGCAATATAGTTTCTTTGACCGCTGCAAATACTAGGCGAATATTTGTCGTATCGGTTGCTTGCGTCAAGCTGCAGCCACAAGTTAGACCATGCAACGGACCGCATACCGCATGAGACAGGACACTTACTGTGGATAGAGATTGAGGTGAGCTCTATTGACCTGGTTAAACCGCCAGAGCAGATACTTGGCCGCGCGATTCACGTCATTACCGCCAGAATAGTCGGGGAAGTAATTGCTCAAAGGTGAGCGAGGAAGCTTTTGGCGGAACAAGTCGACTTTGTTCAGGAACAGGACGATACTGGTTCGCTTGAACCACCGAGAATTAACAACCGAATCAAAAAGAACTAAACTTTCCATCATTCGATTCTGCTGGCAAGTTAGGACTTGTCAAGTCGATTCCCCGGCCCTTATCACATAACGTACCTGGTTGCTCTCTTCCAAGAGTACTTGGTCATATTCACTTAATGCCACGCAGAAGATAATGGAGGTGACGTTCTCAAAACAGTGGATCCATTTCTTACGTTCGCTGCGCTGACCGCCAACATCAAACATACTATGCGATGGTAAGTCATATGACCATTTGAAGACAAATAAGGGATAGATAATTTTCGCATACTGTATACTCAGCTGGCCCATGGTGAACCTAGTCTCGTAGATACCAGTGGTCTTTGTTCGCGCGCGAAGCACATCGTCGACATTGGGGATATAGTCTGGCGAAGCTATCCGCTTGGCCTCCTCAAAGAAACTAAGAGGCAATAATGCATCAGCAGACGTCCCTTAAGTACCAAACAGGGATCGAGTGTGCAAGCGCGCGCGTGCGCGCAGGGATACTTACTATGGCGCAGAGTCCATCAAGTAAAACTCATTCTGATGTTCCAGTGCGGTTGATGTACACGGGTCATTCCATAGGTAGGTGATGGCGTCCCCGACAGTCGAATCGAGGGGGGTATTAGGATCGGGATCAATGTTGTAGTCAGACAGGAATTCGATGAACTCTTGGACTTTGGGACTGGAGGGCTCAAGGTCATAACGTTCGTAAGCACCAATGAGGGACCTGGCGCACTCGAGCAGGTTCTTGTAGACGGTCAAGCGATATAACGCTAGTTCTTCCACGGTGTAGCCATTTTGATGGATGATCTTCATCTGTTTGACAATGGTGGATTTCCCGCTTTCTCCGGATCCTGTAACGGGCGCATATCACGGTTAGTTGACTCATGATCAATCGGATTGTTTCTGGGGTCAAATCTATAATCTGAAACGAACCAAGCAGTAAGATTTTGCATTCTCTCCGTAACTGTCTCGAATCCTCCTCTAGTCTCCGATCGATCATCTGGCTTCTCTTTTTCTGCTCCGTCATCTCCCCCGTTGCTTCTGTACTGAAGCAGGAACCCATTTCGTTCTTTATTCACACAGCACACAGTACCACAGCCTTGCTCTTTCTCTCGATCTGCCCGGGATTGAAGTGATATATCGTGGCGAGATCCCCGATGGGGGCGCGGACCAATGCGCCGTTCGCTGCAGGTAAGACGGGGGATCGAGTACCTGGCGGCGACAGGAGAGAGCCCGAAGACTTGGCCGGGTTATAGACAGGGGAGGAAGAGCCTCAGCTCGTTGCGAACAGCTTTCAGAGCTCAAAGCGACAAGAACCGACGAATGTCGGCTATATGAAAGGGAAGAGCGGCTAAATCTTGCGGGAGCGCGCGCGAGACGGGAACCGGCGGCGGCGGTCGAGCGTGGAGGAAGGGACTGAATGGGAGCGATCGAGAACTGCGCAAACCGATCGAGTCAGAGGAAGAAAGAAAAAAACAATAAAAATACAGGAGATTCGGATAGGCACAGAATGGTTGGAAAAGAGTGAGACATACAGAGAAAATAAAATAGGGAAAAAGAGCGAGAGGGGAAAAACAAGAAAAGAGACAGAAGGACGGCGGACAGTTCCGGGGCTTCGGACGGGCAACAAAGGGCAAAGCAAAGACGGCGCAGGCAATGGCCCGTGACAGGGTATAATGTCGACTTGGTTATGAAAAATTCTGTATAATATGCAAAATCTCTGGTTTTAATTTGTTTGTGTGAGAGAATGAGGGGTGTGAGGTATATGGAGTGCGCTAAAGAGAGCCGGATGGAGAAGAGCTGCAGACAGACGGGGTAAAAGATGAGAAGCTGAAATGAGATCGGGTAAGCACGGTTATTTTATGATTTTTTATGGCATGAAGAGTCGGTCAATGGGACAACACAGTATCTTTGCTTCACTGAAGGAATGAGTACTTTAGACGAGTTCATTAGAGAAGAGTACAGGTATGATGGTAGAGGGCCGCCGAGGATCCCATCGTCATGTCAAGTGGAGAAAAGCATCATACCGTTAGTATACACATCCACATACATAGCATGACTATGAACATATAAATATATTGCTACATCTCTTATGGGCATCCCTATTCTCTCTTTCTCTCTCTCTCTCTATGAGCCTTTTAATCAATACTCTGACTACGCCGGCAATAATTACGCTTGGCGTATCTTCAATTGAATATCACGTGCTGCTCCGCCCCCCACGCCCAGGTATAAATAGACCGACATACCCCAGACCCTCAGCCTCGCAGAATTGTCCATGCAGTCATCTGCACCTGCAGAGTAACCCAATGCCTCGATATTTGTACGAATTGTTCATTCCATATGGTTCTGTCGAGTCAAGTATCTCCCGACAAAGGGCGGTAACGATCAGCATCTAGGGACCAAGATCACGTTTATGGACTGACAGTAGATCCATACCGTATTACTGTATCTTACCAGAGCTGGTGACGTTACTTCCCAGACTGTACTCCGGAGTAGTACTGTTATGTTCTAATGAATACTACAATCGCAATTGAGTAAAGAATCGACGTTTGAGATATGGAGTTGTGTGGTATTCAACGGGGTATAACCAAGGGACTGGTGATGACGGTATCTCAGAAGTCGGAGTCCCCATAGCACGAAGTAGAGTTCGATGAAGGATATATATTGGACAGCTATGACCAAGGGTAATAAAACACGGCTGGAACTTGGGAGGAGTAATCCATTGACGGAGAACTCAGTCTTATACCCTTGGTAGCTACTCGGCGCTCGTACTTGTATACGACCCTGGAAAAGAATTCCCATGGCATCATCGGGTATGAGGGGTGTACAAGCATCCAACAATAGACACGCATAGACTCCACCACCACTATCCAATAACGGGAAAAGGATATCTGATCCTCAAGCCCTTTTCTAGTGCCCTTGAACAGTACATAGTATCGTGTGCTCCGGAGTGTACTCCTGTATATAAGTAGCAACAGTGATTGATGTCATGGCTGCCATGCCTCTATTACGTCGCCGCTGATTCAGCACGATATGTGCCCGGAACTTCCCAGATTTGGGAGTAGAAATTCTGGGAAGCGAGTTCCAACCAATGTTCAACGCCCATCGGATGTTCATTTTCATTCACGTCATGCCCTTCCCTCTATTTTGTACCTTGTCGTAGATACTCAGAAAGTAGGTTGTAGTCCCGAGTAAGTGGTGAAGACTTCCCCACACCGTTGGCCGCAAGAAAATCAACGCCACTTCTTCCTCATAGTACACTGTCCTTTTCTTTTTCCTTTTTTTCTTCTTCTCTAAGTTCTCTATTGTCCTCTTTCTGTATCTCCATAGATATTCTCTTCTCTTTCTCCTTCAAGTACCTTCGTTCTTCTCTTGCGTCATCTTCGAGATTTTCCTCATTGGGACCCCTCAGGAAACACCACCAGAATAAAAGTACTCCTGCTACCGCCTCCGGGCCTCTCCATTCCCTCTTCCATTCCTCCTCACCACCCCTTATCTACCATTCGCTTTTTGGATTATCATCCTCTTCACGACTGCTTCCTCCTGTTCTTCTTTTTGTTGTAAAAGAAAAGAAGGGAGCAGAAAAAGAAATCATCTATCAACAACCAGAACAAACCCCAACGAAAGGAAAAGAAAGGAAAAGTCCAACCTCGCGGTCCTCCAAAATGGCGGAATTCGTGCGTGCCACGATTTTCGGCACCACCTTCGAAATCACCAGCCGGTACGCTTTTGCGCAGAATACCTAGGAGAGGAGGATTAGGGTTCGGATTGAGAATGGCGACTGATAGTTTTGCAGGTACACAGAGCTGCAACCGGTGGGAATGGGTGCCTTTGGTCTTGTCTGGTAGGAACCCCTCTCTCCCGGATGAATCTCGATCCCGCCAAATCGCGAAAACCTACCCTGGAATTACACTCTATAAAAACGATTACGGGCTATTAACACGATGGGGCAATTTACAGTGCCGCAAGAGATCAATTGACCGGAGCGCCCGTCGCCGTCAAGAAGATCATGAAGCCTTTCAGCACGCCCGTCCTGTCCAAGAGAACATATCGCGAACTGAAGCTATTGAAACATTTGCGCCATGAAAACGTGCGTTGGTCCTGAGTCTGGTGATTCACATGGCTACGCGCAATACTGACAACAAACAAGATTATTTGCCTGAGCGACATTTTCATTTCCCCGCTCGAGGATATGTACGTGTGCTAATTATTGCCCGCAAACCAACCCAACCAACCGAATCCTCCGGAATCCGCGGTAGCTGACTTTCACCGTTACAGTTACTTTGTTACCGAACTCCTGGGCACCGACCTTCACAGACTATTAACTTCCCGGCCATTAGAGAAGCAATTCATCCAGTATTTCCTATACCAGATCTTGGTACGCCGCTATCATACCCGCTCCATCGATACCTTTCTCCACAGTTAAATCTGGTCATGAAAAAGCTGACCACAAATTTCTGTTACAGCGGGGTTTGAAATATGTCCACTCGGCCGGTGTCGTGCATCGTGATCTCAAGCCAAGCAACATCTTGATCAACGAAAACTGCGACCTGAAAATTTGCGATTTCGGTTTGGCTCGGATTCAAGATCCGCAGATGACCGGTTACGTGTCGACGAGATACTATCGCGCCCCGGAGATTATGCTTACATGGCAAAAGTATGATGTGGAGGTCGACATCTGGAGTGCAGGGTGTATTTTTGCCGAAATGCTCGACGGAAAGCCGTTGTTCCCGGGCAAGGACCATGTCAACCAATTCTCCATCATCACCGAATTACTGGGTACGCCACCAGACGACGTGATCGAAACCATTTGCAGTGAAAACGTACGCTACCGATTTCTGGTTCTTTTCATTCGAATAGTGCTGATCTATTGCTTTTAGACATTGCGATTCGTCAAGTCGCTCCCTAAGCGGGAACGGCAACCACTGACCAACAGATTCAAGAATGCGGACCCTGAGGGTATGTATCATGTTCCTCCATAAAAGTCTAGTGAATTACACGCTCACAGCACATACAGCGGTGGACCTTTTGGAACGAATGCTGGTCTTTGACCCCAAGAAGCGAATCCGTGCCGGTGAGGGTTTGGCACACGAATACCTTGCTCCCTACCACGATCCCACCGACGAGCCCGAGGCACAGGAGAAGTTCGACTGGTCGTTCAACGATGCGGATCTGCCGGTGGATACCTGGAAGATCATGATGTATGTCATCCGTATACCAAAGCCCTTGCGGTTTGCTAACTGGATTGCTTCAGGTACTCGGAGATCCTCGACTTCCACAACATCGACCAAGGCGATGACGCCGGGCAAGTGCTTGTGGAAGGCGTTGGGGATGGCCAGCAGGCATTCGCCGCCTAAGGCAAGTTAAGAAAAATAATAATATCGCACATTGGCGCGTGGGATCCAGAATAGACAGATTTTTTCTTTTGCTTACCCCTTCTATATCCATTTCCTCTTTACAGTGGCGTCACCGGGATGATGGACATATGGAGATGGGCTTTCTGATTGTGATTACGAATGTTTGCGTGACGCCTGTACACGATAAATTTCCCCTTTTTTTTTTTTTTCTCTTAACCCTCATGCTTATCCCCCCTCCCCTCTCCCTCATCTTGTTTTTATTTTGGTGGTACCTGGATACACCGGGAGGAGGAGGGAAGAGGGGGGGGGGGGGGGGGGGGGGGGGGGGGGGGGGGGGGGGGCGGTCGAGCTTGATTTCGATATGATTCACGGAACCATGGACGATAACTTGGTTGTAAAGTGATAAATCTATACCAATCATGAAGAGATGTTTGAAATAGCAACAATCTACAAAATACCGAATTATATCTTCTGCTTCCTTTACCCTATCGCTGCGTTGGTAATACGCGCCGACTCGGCCACCGCCCGCAAGAAGGGGGGGCCATTTCTCCGTTCCCCTGATTCTGGACTCCATCATTAATATCAATTCCCATTCGATGCGAACTATTTTATTCTATTTTCTATTTTCTATTTTCTATTTTCATATACTGTTGGCATGGGGGCTCTGCTCCCGGGGCGATATTATTGTTAGATCAGCTCAGGACGTGTCATTTATTTCTTCGATAATCCTCCGGGTTTTGGTCTGCAAACGCAACGAACGCCCTACGCGGATTTGCATGACGATCCACCGCCATGTCTCGTGTTCAGCAGAGTCGCCAGGACCCTATTGTGATGGTCATTGATTTTCACCATGCTAGGTGAGTATAAGCGTTGGTGCGAAGGAATAACGAGAAAGTGCAAGGAAAATAGACAGTTTATTGCGCCGTGGGGATGCCCCGCGCATAGCACTGAGCAGTCAGGAACAGAACAGATCGGCTAACACCTACGGTCTTGTCATTATCGCAGGGGCCCTGAGATTGAATTATGCATTGGAGACGAGGGAACCGATCCCGCGACAGAGAACGACTGGTCTCTACTGCCGTTCATGGCATTATCCGACGGAGCGCATGCGTACGATCATCCCATCCCATTACAAACCCAGGATCAAGAAGCGCAATCCAATTGACACATCCTCCTTTACATCTCCAGATCAACCGAAGAATTCTCCTACTTCACACTCCGTCGTGTCAAGACACCCACAGAGCCCGCAACCTCGCTCTTCGGTATCGCCTGCTCCAGACAGATAGACTCGAATACCCTCCTCTACAAACCTCCGGATGTGACAAGATCGACAGTACAAAAGGCCGTCGTGGTTGTAACGGATAGTCCGCAGAGTGTTGGGCAACTAAGGGAGAAACTGTCGGTTGTGACGTCAGCGTGGTTTGCGCAGCGGTATGTCCCTGATGGCTTGTGGAGGAGAGTTATGAGACAACGGAGTTTGGTTGACGATAAGGGCTGATATAGGAACTTTTCGGATATTGATATCTTGAGGGTGTGTCCTTTTTGAATCCCTGGGGTATATCCATCGAATGCTTGCTGACTAGGTGCACAGAAATTCCGTGAGGGCCTCGTTATTAGCCTCAAAAGTGATAAAGCGAAGAACGACCAGAACCTTGGTGAGTTTTTACCGGTAGCATCCTGGTTGGATCAATGCTGAACCATACTAGGGCTTTCGCTGCGAGAGATGGTCCACGAATTCAAATATCAGACCCTGGTCTTGTTCAAGGCTCTGCTCTTACAGCCAAAGGTGTGTCCTCCAGTCCAGCATGGATTTTCCAATCTAACCCCCACAGATGCTCTTCTTTGGTTCGCGTTGCGAGCGTCTATGCATGATACAATTCTCCTTAATTTCTCTGATACCCGGCCTCTTGAATCATCTTGAAGACTGCGCGGACCCAGCATTTGACAGCTACACCCAGACTGCTGAGAAGCCAACATCACTAAAGACAAGTGAGAGGGGTTCTTGTATGGCAAATCGCATATTGCTGTCCTTTCAATCTGGTCGCTAATTCCGTCAGTGCTAGCATATACAGGTTTGCCTCTGCAGATATTTGGAAAGGTTTGTCGTCCCTCTCTTGTTAAGGTCTGGCTTCGGTCTAACTCTTCCCAGGGTAGCATGTTTGGTCCTTATACACCGCTCCAGCAGCTGGATCTGCTGGCGGATTCCGGTACCAAGTCCTACGTTGTTGGGTCTACAAATTCGCTTCTTTTACAACAGAAGGATCGTTACAGTGATATTCTAATTAATGTATGGCACCTGCCACTCTCCCGCATCTTGATATCGCCACCATCTAACAAGTCTGGTAGCTTGACGAAGATACTGTTAATATTCTATCTCCCTCCTTCCGGAACGCACTCTCTCTTTCCGCAGCTGATAGGCGCTGGATCGATTTTCTGACACAAGTCATCAACGAGACCTGGGACGATGCTCACCCGCAACGACCCAAGACCCACGGCTACATGGGGTCGGAAGAGTTCATCCGGCTACAGTTCGAGGAATATCTACTTGCACTACTCTCCTGTATGAAATACCACGAGGACCTCAACTCGTTTAACGCAGGTGAAACAGGAGCAAAGAGCAAAGCACAACTAGAAGCATTCAACATCGAAGGCGACCCAGCCCTAGAATTCAACGCCGAATTCCTCGCGCAGTGGCAAACAACACCCAACTATGCTCTCTTCAAACGACTTACTTCCGACGCGCTCCTCTTTTCAATCGTGGAACCCCGTCATCCCTGCGCCGGCGGCCTTACAATCGAAGACGTCCAGCGTCGACTCTCCCAACAAGTCGCAGAACTCCACCTCGACGACCGTGTTCGCGAAGGTAGGGAAGCGATAAACCGCCACCTCTCCACGGGCCAAAAGAAAGTCAGCGCCGTCTTCAATAGCTTTTGGTCCGACATCGACGCAATGCGAGAAGCACAGCGGAAAAAGAACGAAGAGAAAGAAAAGACCTCCCAGTCGCAACGCTCCTCCTTGGAAAGAATCAACTCCCCGCCACTAAACGCCTCGGACACAGCTTCGATAACATCAAGCACCGGCACGGGATCCACATCCTGGTTCGCAAACCGCAAAACGCCCACTGTCGATGTCGCTCAGGCGCAAGCATCCGTCAGCGCCGCGGGTCAGAAAGCAGGCGCGTATCTAAGCTCCTGGGGTAGCTGGGCCAGCGAGAAGAAAAAGGAGTGGCAGGAGAGGAAGGCTTCGGCCCCATCCTCCCCATCTCCATCTTCCCCCTCCCCTACCACCGCTGCGGCCATCACATCTCCCTCCACACCAGCACTAGGCAGCATCACAGAAGCCCCCACCGAATCCGACCGTGGCCGTACTCGCTCCATGCCGCGCTACAGCGAAGACTCAGCCAGCACGCTCTCTCGCAGCGGGAGTCGCCGAAAGCGATGGAGTAATATCCTGTTGCGACGGGATAGTGGGGAATTCAGCCTCTCGCCTAGTCGGAAAGACGATAGTAATGAGAGTAGTGAGGGGGAGACGACGTATCCGAAGTCGCCGTTGTCGAGGGAAGCCCCGATGCTGGGGGAGGATCTTGAGAAGTCGACGACGGCTGATACTTTGAGTGTCGAGTCTGTGAAGACGAGGGATAAAGTGGAGAATGTTGAGGCGAAGGAGGCGAAGATGGCTACGACTGAGGCTGAGCATGCGAATGGTCCTTCGTCGGAGTCGTCAAAACAGGGACCCGCCGAGAAAACACCCTCTGCCACACCATTGCAGGAAACGACAGGGAACTCTCATGCGAACGAAGCGAAAGATATCAATGAAACGCTACATGCATCCTAATATACTTTCCAGTTGTGCTGTACTCCGTACAGTGATTATATGACTTTTATCTGGCATTGTTGGATATGATTGTTCGAGTTGGGCTTTGATACCCTTGGAGGACAGAGCTGTATTATAACATCTTATCGTTATTTGTCTTTGGTCATGAAACGCATACCATACAGAGATAGATAGACAAATAATTTGATACCTGACTATGTACATTTCCCTAAGATAAAGCCTTGCTCTGCTTTTGAACTACCCCTCAGCCACCCATCACTGAATCTTCAACGACCCCTCCAACCTCAAATCCCTACTACTTGCACCAACAAACACCCCATACTCCGCCTTTTGCAATCTCCACTGCTGCACCTCAACATCCCAAATACTCAAATCCCTTCTCGTCAACGGGAATTTAACAGTCTTCGTCTGTCCGGCTTTCAAGGGGACCTTCTCAAACCCTCTCAACTGCCGAACAGGAGCATTGGGAATAGAGACGTATAACTGTGGGACTTCAAAGGCCGTGACGTTGCCAGTGTTTGTGATAGATGCTGTCACAGTGTATAACTCATCCCAAAGCTGCGGATGACCACCCTGCACAATCGTAATCTCAGAATCCGGTAGCTCAGCCGTACTGCTGCTCCCGTTCTTCGCCCCCGTAGCTACAACCCTCAACCCCTTATATCCAAACGTCGAATACGTTAGCCCAAACCCAAACTCAAACCGCGGCTCGATCTCCTCCTTATCGAAATACCGATAATCAATATACAATCCCTCTGTGAAGTTCACTTGCGGGAACGCGTCGAAGGAGATAGTCGAGTTGAGCAGGTGTCCGTAGTCAGACTCGTTCTTGGCGATTGTGTAGGGCAGGCGGCCGGAGGGTGAGGTTTCGCCGTAGAGCACGTCAGTTAGGGAGTGGCCGCTTTCTTGGCCAGGGAGGCCGGCGAAGAGGACGGCTGTTATGTTGGGGTTGTTTATCCAGCTGTCGACGGTACGGATGCCTAGACATAACCTTGGTTAGCATTGATCTTGTGATGAGGGAGGGTGGGGATTGCACCAGCTGAGTGAATCACGACGATGGTGTTAGTGCAGTTGTTGGCGACGTTCTTGATGAGGTTGTCGCTGAATTCATCCTGGAGGGTCTCACGGTCGAAGCTCTCCGATGCATACGCATTGATAAATACTAGACATGCATCACTGTTTACATACGCGGGGGTGGGATTCTCAGACCAGAAATCCCACCTCAGCGTTCCACGATCCCGAGCAATCCGTTCCTGAATTGCTTGGATAGGGCTCACCACGTACGGAGGCGTGCTACCCCCGGAACCACCTCCAGTAACCAACGTGCCGTTGAAAGTGTTCCAGCCAAAGTTCACCTCATACCCACCGCCGTAGCGAGATGGGTTTTCCCAAGGTGACGGCGGAAGAGTGGCATCGTAACCGTAGATGCTGAGGAAGCGGGTTGAGTTAGTGAGTGGAAGAGCATTGTTAACGTTCTTGACAAGGACGATGCCCGCAGCGCCGATTTCGCGGATCAACGAGGCGTTGTCTCCTTGGACGTCGACTGGGTCGTGTTTTTCGTCGTTGGCATAGACACCGTTGGATGGGTAGTCTTTGTTTTGGTCAAGGTAGTACCAGCCTGCTAGGATTCGGGTGGCCATGTCGTTAATGCGGTCTGTGGTGACACTACCGTTGTTGACGGCTTCAATGAGGTTGTCGCCCCAGAAGCCTTGGTCTGGCATGACGATGTCCAGTCCTGCGTTGGCTGATGCGACACCCGCGTGCTGTCCCTCCCAGTCACTGACCACAAAGCCTTCGAATCCAAGCTCTGTCTTGAGGATACCGTTCAGCAGCTTCGAATTCTGGCACGCGTACGAGTTGTTCACGCGCTGGTATGAGCAAAGAACACTGCCCACCCCAACCCGCAGGGAGTCCATGAAAGGAAAGGCGTACAGTTCGTGGATAGTCCGGTCATCAGCATTCGAGCTCTCCGACTCACCGAGCTCACCAGGGTTCCGTCTCCATTCCTCTTCATTCAAGAGCCAGTGCTTTGCAGAAGCAATCACACCAGCGTCTTGAATACCCCTTGTGATCGCACCCATTCCCGCTCCAGCAAGGTACGGGTCCGCACTAAGACCTTCCCAGTTGCGGCCTCCCCTGGCGATTCTGCCAAGCGGACCCGCGACAGGGCCCAAAGCGACATGAATTCCTCTATTATGGTATTCCTCTCCCAGCGCATTCCCGTACTGATACATCAGCGAGCGGTCCCATGTCGCTGCGACATGAATCCCCGCAGGAAATGCAGAAACGAATTCCTGGCCGCGGATGCCGTCAGGCGCATCCTGGAAACAGAGCGAGGGAATTGAGAGCCGAGGAACCGCGCCACTATTGCCCACACATGGGCCGTCAAAGCCACCGGTGACGTTCACTTTCTCTTCGAGCGTCAACCTAGCCACGATAATTTTGGCCTGTTGGTACGCGTTTTTCCAGGCATTACTGGTTGTTCCGTTCCCGACAGCTAGAGTCAAGCGCAAGTGGTAGTCAGAATATATTCCATTGAACTGCAACTGAATCTCAAAGCTGGCAACATACGAGACGGATAAACCGGCGGACTAAGACCGTAGTACGGCACCTCCGACTCATTGGTAAACCCTTGAGCCGCGCACAAAGTGCTCTGCATGAGGGAAACGGAGACAAACGGCGATAATACCTTCATCGCGGGGAAAAGAGAGTAGCGGCGTGTTGCTCAAAGGGCGCACTGGTCCGCCAATCCTTGGGCCTCCGTGCTGTATTTAAAGCTTTTCCTCACGGCTCAACAATCTACAGCTCGAATGAGCAGACAGGACTCGGAAGAAAAGCCGGCGTCATTTCGGCGCTTTCCCGACTGAATCCACCCGTCGTTATTCCGTCATGCTTGTAGAAGAAAAACGAAAGTTGAGAATAATCGTGAGAGACCGGGTATTCTTTGGGCTCGGGAGTTAGCAGTAGAACGGTATGCATAAAGGGTTGTGTGCCCGAGTACATTGGCCATGGGAAAGCAATTCCCGATGGTGCCATCCGGTTAAAGACATGGCGATATAGATCCAGTAGATGGAGTGACAGGTCTCTCCGCAATGGGCACGCGGAGAAGCTTGGCGCCAAGAGTTTTTATAACTTGAAAATATAGTAACTTACGTCTCTGCTCAGAGTGGCTTGGTTGCTGTTTTATACCACTTCGTAGCCTGCAATTGATATGCTATATATGCGAAACTGGAGTACACAGAGCAATCACACGTTATCAATCATATCACTCCATCGGCAAGATCCGAACCTACTCCACACCTTATCCCCAGGTCTCCGTCATCGGACGGGCACGGAGCAGCAATATTATCCGGGATTTGCTCAAATGCCAACAAAGCAGCAGGCTGGACACCTACAGTGCTGATATTAAGATGCGCATTCGACATCTGCGGACATTCCTCTTGCCAGCAAATGGGTTATCATTGGTCATATCAACGCTATGGGGGAAAATACACAATAAGATTCGTCGATGTAAGCCGCCAAAGTAACCGATCGTTCTTTTCCGAGAAGACGAGAGGGGAAAAAAAAAAAAAAAGGCAACACCAACGCAACGCTAAACACAACGAGAGAGAGGACATGTAAAAGAAGAGGTATATTGTGGGAAACTTCAAGCGATGTACGAGATCTCGTCGCCTTCCAGACGCTCGATATAATCCTTCTCCATAAGAGCCTCGATGTTCTTCTTGATATCCGGGATCTTGGGCGGGAAGCGGGCCTTGACCTGCTGAATCACTTCTTGGACGAGTTGCACGTGCTTCATCTTCTTGCGTGACTTCATGATACGGACAATCGCAGACTAGTGGAGACGTTAGAAGGAACTTGTTTCTAAATAAGGATGAAAAAAGAGGAAAACTCACCTGAAGCAACAGCTTCCGATCCTCCTCGACTGTCTTGTGCGTATCGTCCGACTCGGTCTTTTGCTCCGATTTTATCTGAATGTTTAGGTTAACCTTGATCTTCTTGTTCTTGAAGTTGTGGTTCAAGGAAAATGATGTCCCCGGGCCCGGCTTGGATCCTTCGGGGCTGGCAAGGAGAACCTTGGCTTTCAGGAGGATACTAAGATTAGGTTGGAGCATGTCAGGCGCAAGGGAAGTAGAGTTTTGAATGTCCTCATATTTCAGAGTGTCATTCTCATTGAAGAGCAAGAGGATACCCATCTGGTACGTCGACACCTGGAAGGTATATGGCACCTTGGCGTTCTTGATGTAGTTGGCTTTGATCTCGCCTTTGCAAAGTTGCCAAAGCCAGGTCAGCTTCCGACCACTATGCTTGTCAAAGTAGAAGTTCTGGAAGCGCTCGGCGGTCTTGACGATCTCCGGTGGCGCGAGGAAATCCGTCGAGGGCGGATTGAGTGGCCAAAAACCGGTTCCCAGAATCTGGAAGTGAGAATCCACCAGCTTCTTACGGTCATCGTCGTCAAGGACCTTGTCCTGCCAGTCTTTGTAACTAGCATTAAGATCCTTGGAGATCTGAATATCCTGGAACATGCGCTGCAGCTTATTGGTATATTCGAAACCACAGGCCTCCTTAAGCTTGCTGATCATGCTGGTTTCCGCATCGTCAGAAACCGAGCTGACATGCACCAAACGCTTGGCGAGCATCTTGGAATAGAATTTCTGGAAAACATCCTTGTCTTCGATATATTTGAAGACAGTCATGATTTGCACCAGCATCTCCTCCAGCTCCGATTCTTCCGTGGCCTTCGACCCCTTCTTGAGTAATGAATCGGTGTAACGAGCCAACAACTCTGGTGATTTTGTCGAACTGGCTTTGCAGACCTTGTTCCGGTTGACAAACTCCCGACAGGCATTATCTAAAGACCGAACGAACTCAGATTCACCGTTGAATGCTTCGTTAACCAGATTCTGGTATCTGGTGTGTACCTGTAGCAGCGCATCAACGTACATCTTGGGTTCGAAGTTCTCGCCGTCCGCAGCAACCTTCTCCACTGCAGCCAGACCGGCTTTCCGGACGTGAGTCTCGAATTTAGCCCGCAGAGGATCCAATCCATCTTTTATCCGCGACAAGAGTCGGTACATCCGAGCCAAGTCGTCCTGACGCTCATTGTCCATGAGAACCTGGAACTCATCCCGCAACAGGTCTGAGTGGGCTGTGACAAGGACTTCCAGACAGGTGTCGGTGAGGTGTTTTGTGATGTCAGGATGCAAGTATAGACCAACGCGTGCCTTTTCTTCATCCAGACGAGCTTCCGCTTTCTTCATGTATTCAACCACACTGTTCTCTGCAACAAACTGACGCGATTCATTCTCGTAGTAGACTCTTGTAGCAGCGATAAACGGCTTCTCGAAGTAGAACCGGTAAACTTCCAGAGTCGACTTGGTGCTATCATTCTCATCCAAACCGAGCGAGACGAACGAGTCGACGATACTCTTGATCTGTGATTGCTCGATTGTTTCGCCATTTCGCTGCTTCTCGATCAAGTTCAAAACCGCCTCCATAACCTTCTCGTGGACCTTCAAGAAGAAATCATCCTTCCACTTGACAAGGTGTAAGGTGTATACATCGTATACATTCTTCTTGCCCTCATCAATCTCTCGCTTCACCCAGTGACGGTTGAGGTACCGGAAGAGATGGTTGATGTACTTAGCGGCTGTTGTGTAGCGGTCCCATTCACGGATATAAAACGCAAGTAGGGCTTCTTCGGCATGGCTCTCAGACTCTTTGCAAACCGCGTCGAGATGACGCGAGAGGTACTCTCCTAATAGCCTGTACAGCTCCTCACCCAGAAGATGGGCTACATAAGTCGTCAGTATAAACGGCCCCAGCAAATCCACACAAAGACAACCGAAAGAGAAAGTAAGACTAACCGCCGCGGTGTGCTTGTAGACCCTGACCACTACTAACTGCTTTTTGTGATGTGCAAAAATCATGGACGGCACTGGTGTATCATCATGTCAGTCGACGCTAGGATAGCACGGGAGAAGAACGAGGTAGCGTACGTGTATAAGGCCATGTACTGTAGAAAAAAGTCTCAGTTAGCATCACATGCTCCGAAAGAATCAGGAAACTCTTGGAGCATACAGTCTTCATATCCACCCCTTGATCCAAGTTCAGCATGACACTGTTGATCCCCTTCTCCAAGAATGTCCATCTGAAGATCAATAGGTTAGCCACAACCGCCGCATACCACCTGATAAGCGGTGCCGATGAACTCACGTTTCATCAACGTCATCCTTGTGAGGCGTTTGGGGCATTAATGCAGGCATCTTGCTACCGGAGGGAGAAAGTCTGTGTATAGGCCTGGAAATCAAAGCGCCAAAGAGGTTGTTAGTCTTGGACGTGGACATGGTTGACGAATATCTCGGTGAATACACAAGATGCAAAACAGCAAGAGACTGGAATTGGCAATATATACCTCACTGAACTACTCCAGGGGTATCAGGCCGTTTCCAAATGTCAACGATCGAAAACTCCCTCAGTTGGGTACTGAGGCTGGCGGTAAACTGGCTGGAATCGGAAGACACACGCGCAGGGAACCCAAAAAAGTAAAACCGGCCCGAGAGAGGCTGCGAAAGCACAAAATAAGCAAACAAGCAGGAAACTCCAGGGATCAACTCAGACCCGGGAGTCAGAAAAGCGTGCAGAAAGAGACCTGGTAATAATGCGAGACGAAGTGAAAAGGCGTGGCGGATGGTAAACTGGGCGCCGTGGGGGGCTTTGGCGTTTTGGGAAGGCGGTACGGGCGGCTGCCTGTAGCGCCTCAAATATAGATGACGATCGATCGTTATCGTGATCAGTTGATTTACTGCTGAATCTCTGTCTGAACACAATTATGAAGAAATAGCTCTGTCTATATGATATTGCGGCCCTGCGTCGATAGATTTGGCAACACAGTTCAAAAGTATGGAGCACAGTAATACAAACGCACTCCCACAATCAATAGCAAACAAGGCATACTAGGCCACCCCTGTCTGCATCCTTGCTTACATAGAAGGAAGAGTCTTTACCGAAATACTCAAGAGATCCCAATTGCTTCTGCTTTTGAGAGAAGAAGAATTAGATACAAGACTTTCAAAGATAAAGAACAGAATGACGTCATGCGGTGGATTAGATCTATACAGCGGCGAATTCCTCCTTCCTGACAGCTGAGCAATTCAAACGACACACTACCCCTCAACCAGCAAACTGCTAGAGATGTTCAGGTCCCCATCAGAGGTCCGAGTCACCTCTCGCCAAATCCCCAAGTGGGGGCATATCCCCAATACCTCTATTCAATCCAAGCCCCTCCTTATCTACCACGGAGCGTTCAACGCGTCGCCATCTGAGCTGAAGTCCCATTTTGAAAGCGTCGGGGAAGTCGAGCCGCAATGGGTATATGGCATGTTCCCTCAGTCACACTTCCACTCCACGACGCATGAAGTCCTAGGGGTTGTTTCGGGGAGCGCTCGTTTGTGTTTTGGTGGTGAAGGGAATCCGGATAGGTTCGAACCGACGGTCAAGAAGGGGGATTTGATGATTGTTCCAGCTGGTGTTAGCCATCGACTTCTCGATGAGTTGGAGAGCTTTAAGATGGTTGGTGCGTATCCGAAGAATAAAGAATGGGATATGTGTTATGGGAAACAAGGGGAAGAAGAAAAGGTTAAGGGTATTGAGAAGGTGAATTGGTTTCATCAAGACCCTTTTTTCGGTGCAGATGGGCCGGCATTGCATGTTTGATATGGAGCACAGAATTAGAATGTGGAGGCATGTATTATGTATGTGTATATCGTCCAGATACGCCAATATTCAAGATCACCCAAGCCATTCCAGTTCAGCCGTCCCAAGAAAAAGCAAAAAAAAATAAAAAAAGAAAAAGAAAAAGAAAAAGAAAAAGAAAAAGAAAAAGAAAAAGAAAAAGAAAAAGAAAAAGAAAAAGAAAAAAAAAAAAAAAAAAAAAAAAAAAAAAAAAAAAAAAAA